>SJJU01070710.1:0-7500 GCA_012932125.1 Conopomorpha cramerella | reverse complement strand
ATAGAATCTTGTTTTATTCCACTCGATCTTCTTTTGATTATTTTGCTTCTTTCGCTTAAGGTGTTGTGTTTTGTTGGTAGGTGAGGTTTTATTTATTTTTTTTTCAATAAAGTAAATTTCTATTTACTGTGTGTAATTGTATAATAGTCGTGTAATACACAACAGGGGGTAAAATGCGATGGGTAAAATAAAATTACATTATTTCCAGAATCTCGGCGGCGGCGGCGGCGGCGAAGACGGCGAACGAACGACGACAGCGACTCGCACACCCCGCGGCTGAAATGCGTGAAAAAAATAATAAAAAACCAATTAAGCACGTAGCCCCCCACTAGCTGGCTAAATACATACGGTATAACATATACACACAAAAAAAAACACACACACAGATAGATAGATACATACATTCACGTCAACCAGACACTGAGCGTGAGTGGAGAGAGAAGGACTGCCTGCATATCTATCTCACAGAAAGAAAGATAGATGATTGCATGCTCTATTTACCTCCCAGATCAATTAATATGGGTTCAACATGCACCAGAAAACATGTTTAACATACATTAAAGCGATTTGGTAGATCAGATACCCATGAAATGCAAGATAACCAGTGGAAACGCATACATGCATACGGTTCTTAGTCTATACGTTTTTTTACATAAATTAAAGTGGCAAGTCAGTGTAGTAAAATAGCATACATAACATATTAGGTGAAACAAACCCCACACACTGCAGTAGTGAAAACAATTTACCTACAAATGTGTAGTCCCCCTCTGTTAAAGGAAATAAACATTCCACATATTACATTTGGGCCGATAGTATAGCACACACATTGCGTTTTTCAGTATGCATCGAGAGTCGTCTGCGCATTTAAAATACGCAGCGTGCTACCTGGGGGTTGCAGCACAAGCGCTGCAACCCCCTATACTTGTGAATTCACAAGTGAAGCCTGTTGCACTGGTAGTGGCCGGTAACCGCTAATTGATTTAATAAAAAATAGATAAGCTTAAAATCTAAAATTAATAAAATTAAGATATTAGACACCGCCTTTTATTCCCCATTCGGGGGTGGGCAGAGGCCAGATTAGCCCGACGTGTTTTTACAAAAACTGAGTTAGGTTTGTTGAAAACAGGTTAGGTTAGCTATATTCATAGTTGTTAGGTTGGTATAAAACTGAGTTAGGTTTGCTAAAAACAAGTTAGGTTAGCTATATTCATAGTTAGGTTAGTGAAAAAACTGAGTTAGGGTTGTTGAAAACAAGTTAGGTTAGCTATATTCATAGTTAGGTTAGTGAAAAAACTGAGTTAGGTTTGTTGACAACAAGTTAGGTTAGCTATATTCATAGTTAGGTTAGTGAAAAAACTGAGTTAGGTTTGCTAAAAACAAGTTAGGTTAGCTATATTCATAGTTAGGTTAGTGAAAAAACTGAGTTAGGTTTGTTGAAAACAAGTTAGGTTAGCTAGATTCATAGTTAGGTTGGTATAAAACTGAGTTAGGTTTGTTGAAAACAAGTTAGGTTAGCTATATTCATAGTTAGGATAGTGAAAAAACTGGGTTAGGTTTGTTGAAAACCAGTTAGGTTAGCTATATTCATAGTTAGGTTGGTATAAAACTGAGTTAGGCTTGCTAAAAACAAGTTAGGTTAGCTATATTCATAGTTAGGTTGGTATAAAACTGAGTTAGGTTTGTTGAAAACAAGTTAGGTTTAGCTGTATTAATAGTTAAGTTAGTGAAAAAACTGGGTTAGGTTTGTTGAAAACAAGTTAGGTTAGCTATATTCATAGTTAGGTTGGTATAAAACTGAGTTAGGTTTGTTGAAAACAAGTTAGGCTAGCTATATTCATAGTTAGGATTCGAGCGAAGGTGAGAAAAGCCCCGTCGTTAGATTTGCTAAAAACAAGTTAGGTTAGCTGTATTAATATAGTTAGGCTAGTGAAAAAACTGAGTTAGGTTTGTTGAAAACGAGTTAGGTTAGCTAGATGCATAGTTAGGATTCGAGCGAAGGTGAGAAAAGCCCCGTCTCAACATATTGGGCCCTTGTTTTATTCCACTCGTTCTTCTTTTGTTGTTGTTTGTTGTTGTTGTTTGTAGAAGTCTGTTAAGAGTTTTGCTATATATTCTGTTTTTGTGTAAGATTGTTGGTTCGTTAGGTCACAGGTTGATTTTCTTCGGTAGGTAGGTAGTAGTAAGAGGATAGCGCTTAAACCCCCCACCCGACATGGATAACAGGACGTTTTTTTCTTCATATGTTTCTTATGTACTGTGTGTAATTGTGAAAAACACAGCTTGGTCAAACAAAATATTACATTATTTCCAGCATCCCGGCGGCAGAGACGGCGACGGTGAAAGACGGGGGCGGCGGTGGAGACGGCGACGGTGAAAGACGAGGGCGGCGGTGGAGACGGCGACGGCGACGGCGAACGGCGAACGACGACGGCTGAAATGTGTCAAAAACAAGAATCAACTAAATACCTGCTGGCCCCAACCCACCAAGTGCATTGTTACTACTCCGCACGCAGCACGCAGTCCTGGCTGGCTAAATACATATACATACAACATACCATAACATACTACACACCACATCGAAATAACACACACACGTCCATCCCCATACATACATTCCACGTCCACCACAGATGTGAGGAGTGTGGGTGGACACAGAAGAACCTTAGGGTCAAAATCCAAATTTCATGCTCTATTTACCTCTCAGATGAATTGGTATGGGCGAAACATGCACCAGCGAACATGTTCGATATGCATATAGCGAGCGATTTGGTTTATGAGATAGATACCCATGAAATGCAAGATAACCCTTGGAAACGCATACATACATACGGTTCTCAGTGTATGCGTTTCTTACATACATTGAAATAAACATGGTAAATAAACATTTGACATACACATACATTTTGGATCTCGTTTGGATCGCGCGCACGGATAATCTGCGAGAGTCATCTGCGCATTTAAAATACGCAGCGTGCTACCTGGGGGTTGCAGCACAAGCGCTGCAACCCCCTATACTTGTGAATTCACCAGTGAAGGATGTTGCACTAGTAGTGGCCGGTAACCGCTACTTTAGTTCCAATTAAAAATAGTAAGCCTAAAATCTAAAATTAGCATATTATATACTTAAACTTGCACCGCCTTTTATTTCCATTTGGGGGGGTGGGCAGAGGCATTGGCCCGACGTTATCAACCCCGTGACTTTGGATTTGGGGGGGGGGTCATAGTTCGGGTGGGGCCGGCTGGCTGGCTGGCTGGCTGGCTGGCTGGCTGGCTGGCTGGCTGGCTGGCTGGCTGGCTGGCTGGCTTGCTTGCACCAACAGCTCAGCTGAAGCATTTTAGTAATAACTGTTAAAAATAGACCAGCACTGATAAAGAGATCTAAGAGCACTCCCAGTTTACACTTAGAGGCAGGTATTACTTTTTGGTATGCATACACACATACATTCCTCTTTCATGTACCTGGCAGCGTTTGTAAGTGTTGGTACAAGGTGCTCAGGACATATACATCTTGTCATCATCATCTCCCAAAGTTGGATATGCCTATTTCAAAGAATGTGTCTGCCTCGGAGTATAGTATTGTATTAAAAGTAACATACAGTATCATAGCACTTGTCCTGTGAAGAGTTGTATGGGTAGACTTCTCAAGAGTAGCCTCGGAGCAGAGTAGAGCAGGGCAGGCAGGCAGCAACAATTGGCAGCTCTGGGACTGTACTGTGTGCAGCAGTAGCACCTGGAAATTCATATTAATTATTTGTTGAGGGTGGGTAAAGAACCTTGTAAAATATTAGCAATAGGTGTGAGCATACAGCCTAAAAGTGTAATGAAATCTCACTACTATAAATGTGAACAATTCAAGTCAGCAACAATAGCAACTGACAACATGATCTGAATGATTATTTATACTTGTCAATCAACAAGTAGCAATTTTATGAAGCAATGGAATTTCAATAGGAACTCTCTAGTAGCATACATACAGCTGTGGAGGTGACCAGGAGTTGCTCCATGACAGCAAAAGTAGCAACTGATATGCTGCATTACAAATACATTATTACTATTTACCATTGTACCTATTTATAATTTGTTTAGTATGAGTAAACAAAGTATTGGAACCACTGTCACTGCATCTTATTGAAAAGCTTTTCTTATAAGAGAAAAGATGAACATACCTACTTTTGTTATATTCAAACCATTCCTTTGCAACCAGCAGCAGCCATTCCAAATATGTAGTTAGTTTAGGCCAAGTAGGGTCCTCCTCAAATAAATATTACACCTGAAATACATAGGTACAATCCAAATATCATATGTATGTAAGTAACAAAATTACACCAATTCAAGATGAACAACAACAATAATAACATTGTCAGATGGGAGTAATATTCATAAAGTACCTACACAAATAATGTAAGTAGCTCAAGCTTAGTAAAAGGGCAAAATGGGCAACTTTCAGAGATAAATACAAAGGTAAAGTTCATCATTTTTCTCACAAGTTTCCATTTTTCTACTACTTTCAGCAACAAACAACATTAGGAAATGGTGGGCCAAAGGCCTTCTTCCTTCTAATGGTCTGGTAATCATCGGAACTCTTTCCCAGAAGAGTATTTATTGTTGTTGTTGCTGTTACGTTTAGAAAGAAAACTCGATCGTTTCACAAACACAACGATACAATGCGGCGACAACAACACGTTCGATCTACGCCGGCGTATTGTTCGTTCAATTACATAAAGTAAACACGGCACAATACAATAAATACTAACTAACAATAGTGACGAAAATCTAGTTTGAAGGAAACAAAGTTTTCAGCATTCGAATGTAAAAGTAAACTTGAATTTTTTTTTTTCGCCCGACCGCTAAGTCGGTACGTCAGTTTCCATTGTCAATACTGTCAATAATTCTGTACATATACGTACAATGTGGAAGGAGAGTTTGGACATCCGTTCCCGCTGCGGCTCAAGCTTACCAACAAAAGCGCACGAATTCATGTTATTGGCTGCCAACTACAGGTGAAAATGATTCGGAGCAAACTTCAGACCAAACTAGGAAGGAACGTCTTTCAGTTTTAAATATTCAGTCAGCTTTGGTTTGCAAGTCTAGTTATTTTTGGTATGAGCAGATATTTGCATTGATTCGATTTCGATCGAAGCTTGCACCGAAGGTTTTGTTACGCGCATGGCTCAAAACACTTGAAACTGACAGCCGCGTAAAACCTTATAATAAAAAGCACTACTGTCACTTGCGCGCGGAGAAATAACAATGGAAAAAAACAAACAAACAAACAATAAGTATGCCGCGGCGGTAAAGTTGCTACGAATTGTCCTGCAACGAAATAGAAGTTTGAACAAAGTTTTTACAATCGGAATCGTTGGCTAGAGACAAAGTTAGACTACAACAGCCCAACAGTACCAGTGTACAGTGCATTGCAGTGTTGCTTGACGGCGTGTTTTTCAACAAAATGAGCGAAGGAAAAATGTGAGTACGACGCGTTTTACAATGTAATTTAACTATTCTTCTTGCAATAACGGTGCTAAAGGGACACTAACTTGTAATAAATAATTATCATCGCTAGTACAGTTTCAGTATTACTGTATTACTATAACAAAACAAAGTATTGTGAGCAGCATGATTTGGATAGTTTGTTGTCCCTGCATTCTAGAACAACATGAAGTAACATAAAAAGTGTAATAGGTTTCCAGACAAGTGTTATTATTGTATTATTCTTATTTGCATTTCAGTGAACAATTCACACCGCCCCACCCAAGTTGTTTGTTGCAATTGGCAAAGAAATCTGACTGATGAGGAGTCTGCAGTGGACAGTGGATAATAATAATAATAATAATACAATTTCGGTGAGTGAAATTATACAGAAATAAAGCCAAGTCATGTAGGTATAGAATGTTTATTTGATTTCTAACTGATTTCCCCGTTGCACTGTTTGTTGTACTTAATATTTTTTTTTAAATGTTTCTTTGTGCCCAACCGCTCATCCAACGCCAGCTAGTTTCTGGTCTGACAGCACTGGTGCAGTGGTGGTAGTCCTGTAAGATAAAATTCAATAAATAAATAAATTACAACACACATTGAAACAGTATTTAAAGTAGAAAAACATTAGTATTTGAATGAATATTTTTCTTCTTCAAACACTTTGTGTGGGTTTTATGCTAGCGGTGAAAAGGTGATGTTATATATTTTTGTGTATGCTTTTCCTTAATAAAATAAAATAATAAATAAACATTTTAGGTTTTCAATGGAAACATTATGAAAGATAATAATAATGATAATATATTATGTTTCTTGGGTGATATTTTATGTTGCCGCTGCCTCTTACTATTTGTGGATTGTTTTGTTTTGTTGTTTGGTTGTACAAGGTGTGGTGGTGTTGGTTTTTATTTTTATTATTCTACATTTTGTGTTACATTTGTTGTTGATTACTTTGTAATAAATACCTACTTACTAATTGGAATACATGTACATTTCCAGAGCCCGTTGGCGGTCAGAGTGAGAGTACAATTATTGAGAGGGTGTAAAAGTGACATGTTTACACTAGAACAAACCGAAAAAAAAAAGTTGGTAGTATGGTTGGTTCAGGTCCAATATGTAAATTACTAATATGTAACAAAAATTCATAAAGTATGTCACACACACACACATTGTAGGTATAACTTTTGTTGTGTATGGCCTATCTTAATCTTGTTCTCTATTATATAAAAATTAATTGGTTGCGCCAAGACAACTAGTTATATTATAATATAATCTTGGTTTAGGTAGATACTTACTTAATTGTATCATAGATATATTATTTTGTATATTATTGAAAAGTTCCTACCTAATAGACATTTAATGGACTTTGTTGTTCAAGAAATTTTGTGTATAGTTTCTTTGTATATTGTAATACAAATAAAGTAGTAATAATAGTTGCCTATATTATTTTTTTGTTTTATTTTCGAAGTGGTTGGTGGGGTGGTAGGTACTTACCTTCCTTAATATATTTGATTGAATATTTATTGTGGTAGGTAGCCAAATTACAATTAGAACATGCAAGTGCAATATATGAATAAATGAATGAATTACCTATGTTTGTTTAAACTGTATGTTCTTTTGTAAGCATAATTTTGAAGAATAAAAGGACCGACCTGATACCGTTGTTGCCTTCTTACCTTGGGACCACCTTTATCTTAATAGGTACCGTCTTTCTAACAAAAAAAGAATCATCAAAATCGGTTCATAAACGACAAAGTTATGCGTGCTCTTCCATTACAATCAGTTCATCCCCTTAGGGTTGGAATATTTTTTTTTCAAATTTATACGGAGGTATGTATACCCTATTCCATTAAAAAAGAATTATCAAAATCGTCCTGCTTCCGTTTTTTCGCAAGCCAAAAAATAGCTCTTACAAAGTAATACGCATTTTCATTTTAGTTCTTTAATAAAAATGCCTAATTAAACGAACAAGGATGCTCAAGGAGACTTTACTTTTTATTTTTGTAATGCATGCATGTTCAACAC
>SJJU01070709.1:0-22725 GCA_012932125.1 Conopomorpha cramerella | reverse complement strand
GCGGAAGAAGTTTTATTTTTTAAAGAAAAAAACCTGTGGTGAATTTTCAAACTCCAAAAATTGCTTATCTAATAGATGTCGCTACTTCGCTAGTAGGTGTCCAGCCAGGGGGACTTTTCTCAGTTGTATTTTAGTAGTTTTTAATAATTGGGCAAGTTATTCAAACTTCAGACTCCTTTGTGAAAATTGGGCTTGGGTTGTGACACATGCATTCTATTCGCCATCACCACAAGGCTTATTATATTAAATTTATACAATATAGTGGTACCTAATATATACAAGGAAGTATCCGTGAAAGTCTAGTGCATTTTTGTAATTTGTATAACTTTATAATTCATGACCACTTGTTACGCTTTCGCATTTATAAGATACATAATAAAACAGGACAAGACAATTTTCTCTTTGTTTTCAAACGTTTGGTCACCGATAGAGCAATGCACTCCTAAGTGCTATCTCACGCCAACAGTTTTTCGGTAGCAGTGCGCGAATTGTCAGTAGTACATATTACTTCGATGGTTGTCCTGTGTAAATGACGTCTTAGCACCGTCACTTCTATACATGTTAATGTCACTTTGAAGTCAGTATTTTCAAACACTAACAATTATTTGCCTGTGGGTGTTCTGTGTTATTTGCTCACAAAACTGAACAACATAAGAGCCAAGTTTTAATTAATTGAATTGAAACTTCACAACGAAATATAAAAAATAAGATGCTAGAACCGGAAACGCTACCAGTCAAAGAGAAACTAATATCTCATCATCCATTTGAAAGGAACATTAGGCATAAGTACGCCGATAAAATAAACAATATTCACAATTCAGTGCATAATCCTCCTTACAATCCAAGAGAAATTATTCGTAAACAGACGAGAAAACCTTCTAAGAAGAAGACTGTTGATGGCCGTATTACAGTTACGATAGTTGGCAACCGACTTGACAAGTATTTTATACGCTGTGTTCACATAGCTGAAGGTCTGCATAAATATAGAGCCGATGTTTTTGATGCGCCCCAAATAAGAGGTAAGTAGGTAGGTACTAAGTAGTAATACTGAAGTATCTAGAGTTAGAACTAAGTAGATATAAAGTTAGAATTATGCTAGTGAATTGTTGGTGAAGGTCTCAAAAGTTGACACTTTCTGCCCTGTTCACTATAGGTGTCCCAGACAGTCCCTATGTCCGTAGTACATACACAAAGCCCTAACACACACTTCAAGATTGACGCGACATAAAATATACGTTCTATTAGAGGTCGCCCCAGAAGGACATATACAGACCAGATTGGTGATGTCCTGGCCGAAGGTGGCGTGAAAAATACTCGAAACCAGAGGTCATGTATGAAAAGATGTATGAATGTAGATGAAGCGAAAGGGGTGTGTCAGGACTGTGACAAATGGAGATCTGTAGTCTCTGCCTACCCCTCTGGGAGACAGGTGTGAAGTGTATGTATGTATATCTATTATTAGCAAGCTTAGTAC
Organism: Conopomorpha cramerella; assembly: GCA_012932125.1. Taxonomy (NCBI): domain Eukaryota; kingdom Metazoa; phylum Arthropoda; class Insecta; order Lepidoptera; family Gracillariidae; genus Conopomorpha; species Conopomorpha cramerella. The sequence continues at coordinate 21,251 of SJJU01070709.1, read as the reverse complement.
GATTTCGCATGTTTTAACCCTCAGACCAAAAACAACTAGACTGGCAATTCTAAACTGTCGTTTACAATAAAACGAGACAGAACACATGCAGGAGCGAAAGATTAAGTGACAATATCTTCTGTCCAGCGCGGACCCGCGCTGTTTGTAATTCAGGGAAATGTATGAGCACGACACACCATAAATGCATCGCGGACCCGCGCTGCTCACGCGGTGCGCACGACCCGCGCTGCTCCCGTCGCTACAGACCGAGCGCGGCAGCAGCGCGGGTCATCGGTGCTGTATTATTATGGCCGCCATACTAACCTGACACACCAAACAAGTAGGGCGGCAGCACAGCGGGTCCGCTTTGTCGCTTCTGTATTTTATTTACATGCGCTATGCATGCCACACCGAAAGCAGTTAGAGCGCGGACCCGCGCTGCTCCCGCACCGCGCACGCCCTGCTTTTGGTGTGCCGGGTGCCGCGCTGCTCCGCGCATTACCCGCGTTTGGTGTGCCCAAGGCTTAACTACGGAACGGGTGGAGCGATTTCGCTATTTTTTTCTTTGTTGTGCTTATTAATGACAGCAGAAGGTTCTTATGAAAGAAAAAAATGACAGCCACTGCTGGGCACAGGCCACCCTAGATATTCACATTAATAGTTAAGACAGGACCACGTCTGTCGAGTCCACTAGTTAGTAATAAAAGTGACCATTTGGATTTCTAAGTACATTGAATTCCATACATTTTTTGTATTTGGTCTGAATTTTAACCAGTCGCAACGTCTTGCGTCTAGCCGCCCACATTATACTGGCATGTGTAGAGGTGATTAACTACAGTGCTTGCCTTTCTTGGGGGTTTGGTTCAAAGTCTAATGTATTATGTACCTACATATATAACCTATGTTTGTCTTGTAATTTAAATCGATGACACAATATTACTTGGTGTACGCTGATTGATCCTCACGCGTCTACTAGTATAAAACATTCCCGTACCCATTTAAAGGTGATGTCACGCAAAAGCGGTACGACCGAGCAAGCGGGCTAAACCTCTGAGAAGCGAGGCCGCTCTAGCTACCATGCTCGCCTATTTTCTGTCCCGAAACGCTCTCGAACTGTATTACGTGTGCCCGTCACTTTTAGCAGGTAGATACTCCAATTTACAATAACGTTAAATATGCCAACCTGTGTATTTCAGCTTTAACACCGGTACAGTGGCCTAACGTATGGAAGGAACTGAAACATGAATTTGGTGGTACAATTTACTGCCTACAAAGCGACGTTGCTGTCCTTGTGAACGGCAATTGCCTCGGTGGTTTTCAAGAGTTTGCCGAGTTTGTCGGCCAAAAATACAGATACTACCTATCGCTTGACTTTTACAAACTTTGTGTTGAATCTTTCGCTAACTTCATAAAACAAACTAAAGTGAGTTTCATCTTAGTTTTTCTTTTTAAGCGACAAACCTTCTCTCGTGATCCTTACGGATACGCAGAACACCCGTAACTTGGACACACTATGTCCAAGTTACGGGTGTTCTGCGTCAGGGTATGGAACACTTTATCCCATATTCTGATGTAGCGCATGGCGTCAGAGCTCAGCCCTGGTTTGGGCCCCAATGTTCGCGCGCTGAGGCGGTCAAACATGAGGCTTACTTGGCTTGGGTTGCTGCTCGTAATGCCCGTGCGTCGGACAAGGACGGTTTGCGTCTACTTTCATTGTGCGAACCGCCAGGATGTAAATGGGTACCTAATGAACAAGTGTGCTCCACCGTAGACCATATCGCTGCTTAACTTAAAAAAATCTTCCAAAAATCATTCTTTCTCAATTCGACCGTTTCCCTATAAATCCTATAGTCATGTTTTTTTATGTTTGTTCGCGGATAACTTGTCGTTTATGATCCGATTTTGATTATTCTGTTGGTCTTTTTGGAAAGGAAATATTTCAAAGGTGGTCCCGTAAGGAAATCAGGGTTTGATGATGACAGACCAGATAAATCTAGGGGGTTTTAATTTAGGTATGGCCGTACTTTTGATACTTGCGACATCCTAGATGATCACACTATTATTATTCCACTGGTATAATGCAACGGGATCATATTGGAGGTCACCAAAGATTGAAGACTTTCTTATTTTGATATTTTTTTGTTTCAGAGATCATTCGCTTACATGCATATATCCATAGATGAGAATCATGTCGGTTCACTGATATTTATGGTGAGATATTACCTGATTCTATGTCATTATTCGTACGAAGTATCAAATCCTTCGTCGAATTAGTGAACATGCTAACGTATATTTATTCTACCTATATGCCTAATTTTTTTCGAAGAATTTGTTCGCGCCGCGTGTGTGCATTAATTCCCGCAGAATCGCTCGAATCAGCTATAACTAGCTTCTATCTCTGCATCTCTAAACTAGCGGGTGTTATCTCGACCTCTCTATTAGGTATTGCTATTCAGAAACGGGCATTAGAAAGACACAGCGTTTCCAAACAATTATAATATTCTGGCACACTATTTTCCTCCTCCCTTCCTCCTTACCTCTTTTCCATCAGCTATACTCCGACGTGGTGCCACTAACTTGCGAAAACTTCCTCCGGTTGTGCAGCAGCCGGCGTGGTGGTTACAGTGGCACACCTATACACCGGGTGGTGACAGACGGTTGGGTTCAGGGTGGTGGGTTTGGTCTCAAGGAGGTGGACATGCAATGCGAGAACTTCATTGTGCCTCACGACCAACGCGGCGTCATCGGCATGGCTAACCATGGCAGGTAAATGAGTTCTACATATTAAGATGCGAGTCACTTAATGTCGTAAAGGACCGAGTCATTCTTGTACTTCGTGTGATAACTTTCATGCCTACAATATTGTTTAACAGAGACATCGAGTGTTCGACGCAGTTCTATGTACTGCTTCAGCCAGCTCCGTGGATGGACAAGAAATTTGTTGCTTTCGGTCAACTCGTGGAAGGGGTAAAGACACTGGCAGCTATAGAAAAGGTTTGTTCATGGCCACAGGGCTCGCAATTCCGGGACTGATTCGTTTCACATGAAAAACGTGAAATCCGAAACGTCAAAACCGGGAAATCCGGTGAAACTCGTGAAAAATAAAAAAAAACCGCTCTTTATTAAACTAGTATGTGTACGTATATCGTAAACAAATGCTAAAATAGTAATGTTATAACAAATCACAGTTATATCTCAAATTTATAACTGTAAGTAAATCCATACTACTACCATCAGTTATTTCACTTTTTTTTTCAAGTACCTACTTTGTAATGAGAAATTTTGTAATTAAACGGTTTTAGCCGTGTGGTGTCGGCGAATAGAATACACGTGTTACCACCCCAGTCAAACTTTTCCCGCTACGGGGGTCGTAAGAGACCACCGAGGGTACCCTCCAGAGGACGGGCAGCAGCGCTCTCTGTGAGTTAAACCACAACACCACTGCAATCGCCAACGCGCCTGCCCAGCGTGGCGATTATGAGAATTTACCTCCAATTTGAGGGTAAGCGAAGTCCGAAGAGAGGGAGAGGACACCATTACCCTCACCCTCAAATCGGGCCACCTAATGTACTTCCGCGAGGGAGACCAACAATCCCAAGGCGGCGTTGGGTTTCTTGTTAATAAGTCCTTGTGTAACAACGTTCTGGAAGTGTCTAGTGTGTCCAACAGGTGATCCGATAATCTATCGAAGGCCCTCCACTAAACTACTAAGACACATTACAGCGTTGTTATGGGGGACTTTAACGCTGGACTGGGAGTACAGAACAGTAATAGCAACGAATCGGCAGTAGGATCCCATGTCAAAGTCACACAGCGTGCTATGGAAAAGGCTATGCTCGGCGTTTATATGAAGGATCGAATCAGAAATGAAGTGATCCGACAGAGAACCAACGTCATCGACATAGCTCATCGTTTTAGCTAGTTGAAGTGGCAGTGGGCCGGCCATATTAGCCGTAGAACCGATGAAGCGAACGCAAACGAGTTCTCGAGTGGAGACCGCGTCTCGGCAAACGGAGTGCAGGACGCCCACAGGCAAAGTGGACTGATGATATACGCAAGATGGCTGGCAGAAGCTGGATGCGAGAAATCGAAAACAGATCACAGTGGCGTGCAATTGGAGAGGTGTATGTCCAGCAGTGGACAAGTATGTTGTTGTTGTTGTGTACCTAAGGCAACCCAGAGGTACAGAGGGCCTTGACAAGATCACGCCACGCCTTCCTGTCCTCAGCAACGCTCTTGGCCTCGCTCCAGCTCACTCCTGCGGCACGCAGTTAACTCTCGACAGTTCGGCATCATGATGGACAAGTATGAGCTGATGATAATGGTGATGCTAATTGTAAATACAAGATGGCCGCCGCCACAAAATGGCGGACTACTTATTGTTCCATGATACTTACAATATGGGTGTCAAATGAGAGAGAGCTCTACTAGTAGAATACACTATAACTAAAAACTTTTTACTTTAAACAGCTTTATCGGAATAGAAAGGTATTTATGAAAAAAAATACTACAAACTAAAAAAAATAATTTGGTGGGTTCTAGTCATTGGGTATTGATCAGACATAAAATAAATCGTGGGGCGCGGCGTGACCTTAATAAATTCATATAACGTCTACTACTTACCTACTTAATTAAATAGCATACCTAACTTATACGCTCCACGATTTTATTTTTATGTTTGATCAATACTCAATGACTAGAACCCACCAAATTTTATTTTTTAGTTTCTAGTACATTATTTTCATCCTCACACTCCCTTGTTGCTTGGGTGTTGGCGTGACCACCACATCCAACCGTGTCTTTTTCTTTCCAGTCACCCCCTTGTAGGTATCAATAATGGGGAATTTTCAGAGCCCCTGTTTCTCTTAATTATGACAGATGGCGCTAGTTGTATCTGGGGCGACATCATGTCAGATCGAAATGAGGGATTTTCTTAAAAAAAAAGACGTAGCCACGCCCACTTTTAGTGTCTGTGATGATCAAGATATGAGGTGTCAAAACTGCCAAATATCTGTCAATGATGATTGACATTTTCTTGTTGATATTGATATGACATCCAAAGAAAGAAGGATGCCGGGTGGTTGTCGGTGTAAAAAAATGAATGAATTTATCATTTCTTTTATGTTTGTATATGCTGTATGTAAGGTAAAGTTTGTGTATTTACTTACTTTACTCTACTGTATCAGATATTTTATCAGTTTCAGTGTTTGGCAAGTAAAAGAAAATAATTCGAACCGGGGACGTTGACTTCTGTTTAAAATCATACAAATGACGTTCAGCAAGCTTTGTGTTATACTACTGTATATCTGTACCTATGTAATAGCACTTTATAAGTGAATGCGATGAAGAAATAGACTATTTGATTGATTTGTTGAGGGATGTTGTTGTGTGTATCGTCACTGCTACTACTAATTTCAACTTCACTCACAGTCAAATTATCATTAGGTAATTCTAAATGCGACATAATGGTCTTTAGTTTCTTCACCTATATCAATATTGAATGTATATACCTCTATGTATATTGTTCAACAAATTCTGTGGGAAGTAATGCTTTGCTGTAAGTTTTTATATCCGGTACTGGTTTGGTATGTTGAAGATTAATCCAAATAATTTTATGTTTGATCAGCAGCAATTAGATGAAAAGCAGATGTTGAAGAAGTGGTAGCTTTGCCAGCAGCAAAATTTGCTGTTATAGTTATTTTCTGTCCCGACCAAAGGAATATAGTTGGTACAGCATGAGACGCAAGCCTTTTTTTCTGTCACCTAAAAGAACCAGAATAAGAGGTCTAAGATATTAAACCACAAGGGATAATGTAGGTGCTAACTACCTAGACAATTTCTATTCTATTGTGACACCTATGTATTATAGGTAACATCTTGAATATTATCTACAGAATATACTTAAGGCAAACAAAAATCTCCTTATAAATATTTACCTCTGACACAATCCAATAGTTTAAAATATTGTGAGCCTAAAAGGACGTCCTTAGTAATTTTTGGTACTTTCTATCTATCTGAGCTGCTTTTATCCACCTTTGTCTTAAATCATGTTTCATTGGAAAGCAATGAAAAGTTCCTTGTTTGGTTGTTGTTGAACTCAAAGTTGTCCAGCAGCAGTATTCGCACATAAATAAATTTAACACTTTCTACAATCAATTTTTTAGCGTTTTTCAAGATAAAAATATGCAAGTTTATGTGTAAGGTTATTAATTTAATTAATAATTGGCTCTTGTGTTCTGTGGACTATGGCCAGCAGTGGACAAGTATGGGTTGATGATGATGATTTTCTGTGAGGGAAAATTTAAACTCAATTGTAAAGAAACAGTTAATAAGTAAGGTATAGGTACTACAGGGCTGCTGATTACCTATATGATGATAATGCGTGGACAAACATGTCAGCTCATATTGATTTAAAACATAATTATTAAGATATCTAAGGCTAAAAAGAAATTGTTTACATTCCACATTACTAATGTTGGTAATTAGCTGGGTGGTTCCTTGCATGACCTGAGGGTTCAGTTACATAACCCACAGGGGCACCCTTTTATTTTATTTAGTGTTAATATCATTTAGTGCCCTTGAGCTGTTCAGGCCAGTCAGGGATTTATCCGACATTTGTTAAATTAGTATATAACCTTTAAATGCCGACGTGGGGGTCTCACAGACACCGCGGTAACATTTTTCTAAATAATTTCGTTATTGCGCGTGACCCCGCCCCTCCCCGCGCAGTACCTTCCTCATTCAGTGTTCGCTATCGTTTGGTCCTAGCGGCGCGCGCGTCGCGCCCGTCGTCTCGCCGCACAGTGCTGTTGGTGTCCCACAGACGTAAGGTCGGTATTTACGTGATTTTTCCTATACCTATTCCTATAGTGTCTGACAGTCGTCACGTCGGTTTTAATGTTAGGCTATTTTTTTTCAGGATGTCTCGCGATCAAATACCCTCTACTAGTAAGCGTAAGATTCCAACTGAAGCTAGCGGTGAATTATCGAAGGGTCCTCAACCTAAAAGAACACGTAAAGAGTTCCTAGGAACTGAAGATCTCATTGAATTCTGGGAAAACTTCGAGGAAGGAGATTTTAGCAGGAAGGAGATTTTAGCAGATCTATGCATCACCAAATAGAGACAGATGATGAAACGCACAAGCCTGCAGTGATCACGGACTATAACAAGACTAAAGGTGGAGTGGATGAAGTCGATAAGAAATGCTCCAACTATAGTTCGTCTCGCCGCACTCAACGTTGGCCCATGGCAATTTTTTATCGTCTCCTTGATATGTGTGGAATCAATTCTTACATCCTATATGGTGCGTGCGATAATACTACCATGATCCCGAGAGGCGTATTCTTACAGGCACTAGCTCGGTCTCTGGTTTTGAAGTACCGAGTGTACAACTCACAACAACAAATGAAGTACCGAGTGTACAACTCTAGGCTACCTAGAGAGCTACGTTTCACAATTGAGCGTATTCTTGGCCCAAAGGATATGCCCCCACCCCCTGTTCCTTCGAATGAATCTAGCTCAAATGGGAGAAAAACCTGTGCTGTATGTCCTAAACAACTGAAACGTCGCACCAGATTTACATGTACGTCGTGCTCAAAACCTTTGTGCCTTACCTGTTGCCTGCAGATTTGTACCGACTGTAAAAGTGCCATGTGATTGAAGAGAGCACTTATAGGATTGTGATTTTTTTTATTTTTGTTGATTTAAGAGAAAATTTTATTTTTTTATGTTGAAATATGATTAAACTCTAAATTATAGTAGTTTTCAACTCAATTAGAAGACTGATTTATGCCAAGAAGAGGTAATTTATGTTCCTATTAATAAAGACTGTGATTTTACTAAGTAAAATAAAAATATATTGAGAAATACGTGTTTTTTATTATTTTGAAATACATTTAACTAAATTCCTATAAATAAACCGTTAACAATTAAACTAATTTAAGTTTTGATGGTAGCTTTTAATATTTAGTATTTTTTTATCGCATTTAAAATCGACGTCTGAGAGACGTCACGTCGGCATTTAATCACAGTTTTGGCACGTCGGTATTAAAGGTTAAGTCATATTTATGTTAAGTGCTCTGCCTACCCCTCTTTGGGATGAAAGGCGTGAAGTGTATTTTTTTTTTATGTTAAGTACCTACACTTAGCAGTAAGGCTTGGCGATTTGAATAGATGCCAGTTTCTTCCCGGTTCTTCTGGCCAGTAAAAGAAATTAATTCGAACCGGGGACGTTTACTTCTGTTTTTGAAGTCATACATGACGTTCATCAAGCTTTGTGTTATGCTACTGTATATCGGTATGTTATAGCACTTGTAACGATGAAATAAAGAAATTTTGACTTTGACTTTGTGTAAGGTAGGAGTAAGTAGGTGCCTTTCTGTCAAATCAGTCAGATTGAAAGTTTTAAATCAAATCTTCCGGGCCACATACATCGGAAAGAGATTCAGTATTTGGCTCTAACAACATAACATCTCAACAAGAAAAATAAATAATATTGACGGCTCATATTAACAAACATATTGACACTATTGTCATCTAGGGAGCCGAAAAGAAACTAAAAAAAATGGCCGCCAAGAAAATCCCTCATTACTAACGTCAAGCCATGGACTTACTATACAAACAGGACTGAGTACTGTAAAAAGAAACATTTTGAAAAGGAATTGTATTCCATAGCGACTAGGCTTACTTTTCATTGACAAAAAAACATGGTCGAAACGAGCCAAGTGAAATAGCTACAACAGAGGTAGTGTATCTCGTTCTTTCACCTTGCCAGTGGAAAAATAATATAATGACTCAAATATTATTTCATGAATTTCATCTTATTTTACAAGAATTAAATTATTTCTTATCTTTAAATTGCCGCTTGAACTTAGTAAATATTTTGTTTCAAAAAGAAACCTTTCGTTTATTGCGGCGAAATAACATTTATGTTATATTTTTTCAACTAGTAACTTTGAAAAATACACATGGCGGCTTATTATGTTTGTTATTGTCATTGAAACCCAAATGTGTGATCTTTTGTGTTCTTTTTTGCGATCGATCTGTACTGGAATATAAGAAAAATGGTGAAAAACTGTTGTGTTAGTGCTTGCGGTAGTGAATCATATGGCGATTGTGGTGTATCTTTCTATAGGTAAGCCAATAATACAATTTATGCTTTCACGACACAAGAAGATGACCATAAGTATATTACTTATTGTGGACTATCCAACGTTATAAACACAAAATCATCAATACGATGATAGGATAGTTCACCTACGCTTTGTTTGTGGTTTATCAAGTTTTTCATAAAATAGCAAACACCAGAACTCAATAGGGAACAATATCTTGCTCCCTTAGCTGCCCCACTTTACTATGATGGCTATATCAACAATTACCTATTTACCTATAATTTATTATCAGATGCAGAGCTAATTTGACCAGGTTATAGCTCAGTATGTCACGTTTAAAACATAAACATAGTAATTTTCTCAATTAGGTTTTGGCGAATCAGTCACTTACTTTTTATTTGTGGTTGACAACTATTTATAATACTATATTATCGTTGCAGTTTCCCGAAAAAATGAAGAAATTTATAAGAAATGGATTTGGAAATTACAAAGAAATCCGATGTATGCAGTCGCCACTTCAAACCCGGAGACTTTGACACAATAAATTCTCGGAATATTCTGAATCCTTAAGGCAGAAATTAAACAAAACTATATTCTTTAGTAATGTATAATTGTAGAAACATATTTTTATTATACCTACTTATGCAAAACCGGTGTATTTTTTCCATAAATATAATCTTTGCAGGACTTACCTACCTACTTTGTTTTATTTTACGAGTATACATTTTTTCCCAGTTCTACCTCTCATTTGCCTAGTTTTGTTTGGGTTACACTGTAAGTTACGTCCACAGCACTCTTTCTCTGATGGAAACCACACATTTCACGGACCATTTGGTCTAGTTACAGTACAAGAGGTCGGTTCGATTTGTTCTGGTGTGTAGGTATCTACCTATGTATGTATTTAAAAGTAGGTAACATTCAGTAAGAACAACATACACTCACGTCCGTTGTTCCCCCAAAAAAGGATAAACAGAACCTTAGGCCCATAAGAATTCCTCAGCCATAAATTTAGTTTAGGTAAGAGGAGTAGCTAGGTACATTACGTCACTAGGGATCTTCGGTTAAAGTTGCTAGCTAAGTAAGTACCGATAATAATTTAATCCTAGCTATGCAGCAAATCAGGTTCGCACATTAGGTAATTTATTATTTTCCCTAAAATTATGGTCACCATGTAAGAGCGAGACAAAGAACCTCTGTTGTAAGCATCTCGCTCGGCTCGTTTTTTCGTAAAGAGAGCTCAGTCCTGTTTGTATAGGAAGTCCATGCGTCAAGCAGTCCGTATTGAAGGCAACAGTATTTTTTTTATTGTTTGTCTACATGTTACAAATATGTCTAAATAACTCACCCAAATAATGAAAAACACACTAAAATATAACTGATAGAAGTCTAGTACTAGCGACATCTAGATAAGAAACTTTTGTAGTTTAAAAATTCCCCATTCCTTATCCCACTTACATCGAGCTCTCTGGGGACACATTTCCTCTTTCGCACTCTGTCATCTTCTATGTCTATCTCTTGCTTATACCTTTATAAATCTTATCAATAGTGATAGAAATAGGGATGTCATAATTCGTCAAACGTCATGGGAAATGAACAATCTTATTCATAATGTTTTAACCTCACCTCAATAATTACATAGACATGCTTTCAAACTATATTAAAATTCTCATATGGTATTTGACTGGTAGTTACATAGGTAGCTAATTCTCTTCTTTCTCCAGGTTCCAACGTGGTATGAGTCACCAACTTCTAAAATTATAATACAGGAAGCTGGAATTTTGAATATGGAATGCCATCATATACCTATAAATAAAAACACTATGGAGTATCTAAGCAAGCACGTGGAGGATCTTAACGAATTGGCAGACTGGTTATGGGATGTAAGTTTAATTTCTTTTTTCCTAATTTGATGATACTAGAGTACCTTTGTATTATGTTCCGTCATGCGGTATCTAGTATAGAAAAGTTGCGTTGTGGGTCGCGTGCATCAAGATACAATCCTTAGCCTGTACCTACCTACTTAGTGTGATTATAGACAAAATGTCATCCGGTGTACATAAGTTGTGACAGCCGTCATGCTGACGAACGAGAACAACAGCACGACTTGCCAGATGTGTGCACGCGAGGAGGGTTGGAGTCTTGGGAACGGCGCGGCGGTCCAAAACTAAATGTGGCAAAGACTGTGTCTGTTCCTATGGCCCCCAATACTACATGGCGCCAAGTCTGCTACACTCTGGTAGTTGCATCGCTCTGGCATCGTACCAGCAAACGATGTGCATGTCTGTTTTACTACGGAGGACAGTGAAATGGAAAGCAACGAAATCAGCAATACACATCGTTTACCGCTACGATGCCAGCGTGATGCAACTACCAGAGTGTAGTAGACTTAGGCCCCAGGTTCCACGGTCGTAGTACGCAGAGATGGAGATTGGTATTGCGTATGGAGCAAATTAAGTACTTGCGATAGGTATGTTATAGACGATAGCTCGATTAGACTCGCACGTCACCAGAGAATGGCCCGTACGCCGAGAGGCGGGTAGGGCTTGGGTGGTGGTGGGATTATCCCTGTTCTATAAAAAAGACGATAGCTAGAATATCTGCGGCTTGTACAATATGGCGAAAAGTAACCGGTAGCACCTGTGCCTGCGACCAAAAATGGCGGTAAAATCGCAACTCGCGGTGCTGCGCAGTAATTGGTCCGACGTCATTGAAAATTTGAAACGAATGAATCGACAGGCAGGAAACGAAGAGGCGTTTTGTTAGTATTCTAATCACACAGGTCTATTTAATGCCGCGTGCACATTTTTCTGATGTGTTCATCACAACATTGCATCTGATATACATAAACACGATAATGTTAATTAAGTATTAACAAATGGATTCGAGATTTTTTTTATTCTACCATGATTTATACTGCGTGTAAGAGGACGGAAGGAGGTTTCTAAAATCGTTCAGTTCGGGGTCTTTTTACACTCTGTATACAAGATTTTACAGTTTGATTAAAAAACTTACTGCGCATATGAAATCGCAGTACATGATGTTGCTCATAAAGGAAATGATTATAATTTATTGTTTTCTATGCAGTGTATATCCAAACCCGCCTACGCTATTTGTTATCTTTAAGTAGGTACTTTGCTTTTAAGCTGAAGTGACAGTCTGACTCACAGAGTACTTACATGTGTTTGATTAAATTAATCACTATTTTAACATAGTCGTAGTCTATGAAAGACTAGTGCCGCGCCCAGAACACTTCTTCTCACCCATTTCCAATCTCACAATGCGCGCATCAAGTACGTATGTTATGGGGATCAGACTTTATAATAAACTAAAAACTTCCATTAGTATTAGGTAGGTACTTAGAAACGAAGCGGAGAATGTCTGTGGTCCAGTTGGTCGGATACTTGACTTGTAACCGGGAGGTCCCCGGTTCGAGTCCGGCTACTGGACGTGTACCAATGATACTCTTTTTCAGAGCTTATGTACGCAACGCAACGCTCGTACGGTGAAGGACAACATCGTAAACGGGACCTACTCAGACTGGTTAGGCATCCATAGAGGTGTCAGACAGGGATGCGTAGCGTCTCCGTGGCTGTTCAATCTGTTCATGGACAGTTGTTTGGAAGATCTGAAAAGTCGTGATTGGGGTCTAGATATGGGTGGTTTAATCATCAAAATGCCTTTTATATGCTGACGATCAAGTTCTTCTTGCACCGTCGGCGTATGAATTGCAGCAGATGATTAATTGTATGAATGAGTCATTGAAAAGGAAAGGAATGAAATTGAATGCTAGTAAGACCAAAGTAATGGTAGTCGAAAATAATGAAAGGACAGTTTGTGAGTGCATGATTGACGGTGAGAAAGTTGAACAAGTGGATGAGTTTTGTATATTTGGGATCTCTATTTACAAGTGATGGAAAGTTTGACAAAGATATTGAAAGAAGAGTGAGTGCGGGTAATAAGGTTAACGGTGCCCTTCGCAGTGGTATGGAGAGCCAATTCATGTCGAAAAAGGCAAGATTGGCTGTCCATGACGCTGTACTGGCACCTACCTTAATGTACGGGAGTGAAATTTGGGTATGGCAGAAGAAGCATAAAAGTAAAGTCAATGCCGTAGAAATGCGGTCATTGCGGAGCATGAAAGGTGTGACATTGAATGACAGGATTAGGAATAGTGTGATAAGGGAAAGTTGCGGTTTGAAGGAAGACGTAGTGACCAAGATTGAAAAGGGCATGCTTCGGTGGTTTTGGCATATGGAGAGAATGGATGAAAGTCGATTGACGAAAGAGATTTATATGGGTGATGTAATGGGCCGGGTGAGTAGAGGTCGCCCCAGAAGGACATATAAAGACCAGATTGGTGATGTCCTGACCGAAGGTGGCGTGAAAAGTACTCGAAACCGGAGGTCGTGTATGAAAAGATGTATGAATGTAGATGAAGCGAAAGGGGTATGTCAGGATCGTGACAAATGGCGATCTGTAGTCTCTGCCTACCTGTATGTAGGACAACATCGTGATGAAATCCGCACACCACAAGGTGTGTGAACCCTATAACGGCGATGGGCTCACCCCCTGTCACGTTGGGTTAAATACGCTTGGTGAACCGTGGGGCTTGCTTTAGCAAGTGCCTCTGCCTACCCCTCTTTGGTATTAAAGGCGTGAAGTGTATTTTTTTTTAGAAACGAATTTTGACAAATATTTTTAATCAGGGTCAGCAACATTTAATTTTGTAACACTACTATAATTGAAAAGAATACTTCGAAGACAACTTGTAAAGACATTCCCTCGCCTCTCCTCCAACTTTTACAAGAAGTTAAGAATATCAAAATGAGCCTTCAGTTACAAGTTACCAACTTCATCATCATCAGCCCATACTTGTCCACTGCCGGAGATAGTTACTGGCTTATAGCCTGAATAAACCTACATCTCCAGACTCGAAAGTCTAAGTACTCACATTGAAAATAAATTGTATTAGGTACTGTAACTACGTTTTACTTGGAATATGCACTTACCCCTTGCCGAACTGCCTTAGCTTCTGTTGACGATTTTCCCTTATGGTACTAAAATATTTTTTTGTAGGTGCGTATATACATTTTGTACTGTTCACGCCTGTCTCTCAGAGTAGGCGTAGTCTAGGACTACAGATCATAATTTGTCACGGTTCTGGCGTACCGTGCCTTCATCTACATTCATACGTATTTTCATTTTGACTAAATATCAGAATTATGGCGAGCGAAGCTGGACTAGACAATGTTGGCCAACAACTGGGTCTAGCTATCCGGTGCTGACAAGTTCTCTTCACGACGAACTTGTAGCTAATTATTGGATATACAGGTTGATCCGGAAATACCATTTGAAGCCCACTATTTCTAATATATTCACGATCAGCTGCTGATTGCTTTCCCTTTGAAGAGGTCGAATTTATTTTAGTTCCGAAGCATTGACGTGGCACCTACTGAAATCTAATTAGAAGGGTCTACAGAAACAGTAAACTTGTCTCATATCCCAATGTTTCTGTTCTCCATCCATATCCATTAGGGATTATGAATTGCATGTTGTATGTTTCTTTTTTTAAATAACGTCACATTAATTCTCGAATTATAACGGCGATGAGCTCACCCCCTGTCACGTTGGGTTAAATACGCTTGGTGAACCGTGGGCATTTGCTTATTAAGCAAGTGCCTCTGCCTACCCCGCTTTGGGATTAAAAGGCGTGAAGTGTATTTTTTTTTTAATTCTCGAATGTCACGAACTTCTCTATCATATTATAGCTCATAATAACTCGTACATTTCTGGAAATTGAGATGAAAGAGATTAATGCATTGGCCAAAGCTCTGAAGCTTGATGCGGAAGACGCAGAACTGGAGGAAACTGCCCAAACTGGATTACACAGCACTAAGAGGTACCCATCAACATTTCTCTAATCTTATATTTAAGATATTTTATTTCATCACGCCTAGTATTGGTGCAGTTATTTCTAACCTCTGCCCAGGACATACGAATGTAAAATAAAGTGTATTATTAGTGTACCTATAGCACACTCTGTAGAAAGCAAAACATTAAATATTTCTACAGTTTCCCTACAGTATTCATGACAGTTCATCCTACCCAAATATCATGATTTTTTGTCACCCTAATACAGTACAAACAATCGAAGAAAACTTCCCTTGGATTCTAGTCCTTTATGAATGTAAAATAAATGATAGAATTAAAAAATCTTGTGTAATATCTTTATATTTGTACAGTTTCGTACATCATTCAGAACACTTCATTCTATTGATAACTTGATATATTGTCACCCTACAGGTTCCTACAGAAAAAAGAGGACATAGACATTGAATTGTCTAAAGCCAAAGCCGACGCTGCTGTCGTGAAGAGATCTCCAAAAACACTAGTAAATACTGACGAAGTTAACAACGATTTTGCAGTAGAGGAGGTACCTGATAATTACTGGGAATTCGAAGAGGAGGACAGATATCAACACATGTCTATACCAGCAACGCCGATCTTGGTGGTGAAACCCATGATACCATATTACTTGGCCTTCACTGATGTCCCTTACCCTGGCGAGAAAGATTCTACATATGACCTGAAAAAGTATGTCGTGTTTTCTTTGCGTTTGTTCACTAAACAACTAGACTTGCAACGTAGAACTAGAACTTGAGCGTAGCAGCATCCCCTCCGAACGACTTCGACATTTTCTTAATCTTGTCACTTTCCCAGCTCGTCTCTTTTTTAACTTGCCATTTTCTTACTTGTCCTCTCTCTTAAACTTGTCTCCGTCCTAACCTGACTCCTTCCTAATTCGTTCCAAGTAAAACTTGGTAAAGTTCTTATGTTTAAGTGAATGTTAGAGAACAATGCATGATTCAAAGAGACGAGTTCAAAACATGTCGATATCGTCCAGAGTGGACACGAGTTAGGAACGGGTCAATTTTAAAAGAGAGCCAAAGTAAAGAAATGGCTAGTTAAAATAGAGACAAGCTGGGAAAGTGACAAGATGAAAATGTCGAAGTCGTCCGGAGGGGCAGCATCTTCAGTCTGTCTCGTTTCCGTCTCAGTTGTTCGGTAAATTTATTTCAGTGCTAAACAACAGTTAACCTCTATGTGTACAGAATAAAAGCCGTTTTAATTTGTTACTTATACCGCCAAATTGAGTATAAGTACTTAAACGGTTTTATTTTTTATGTTAACCACCGGACAAAATAACCGAACTACTGAGACTTGGCGCTCCTTTTGACCAAAATCCATTACACTGTGTAGTAAAAGTGCAGACTGTTAGTTTGAATCCAGAAGTACATTACATGACTTTGACTTGGTCTGAATCGATCCAAGATAAGTTAACAAGTTTTAATGGATATAGAACTATGAAAACGACCAATAGTGTAGGATTTTTCTTTGTTGACGCGGGGGACTGTCCTCATAGACTCCCCGCTGCGATGGGGACGGCCACGGAGTAGTGTCAGACACCTACTGAGTAAAATCCCCCGATGGTCTTCAGCTGTGACGAATGCTGGGCGGGTCCTGGCACCCAGAGGACATTCTTCAGGCCCCACCCACCTATTCGTTTTCGAAACCTCTGGCGATGATATTAGTATGGTGCCATAATTTGGTATAACGTCAACTTTTGTGGAACCGAATCAAACGATCGTTTTCTTCTTGTTGTCACCCCGCTAAATGGTTCTGTGACATCTTTATCGTAGGTACATTTCCTCTGTTTTATATGGATCTAGTATAGACATACACGAATATGTATCAGACATAGTTACTTATGCATGTTTGACCAGTGGAAATTTACAGGTCAGCCATATTAAAATTGTAGGTAGGCCGAACATCCAAGAGCTACTTTTTGTCTACACGACACAGATGGATTTTTTCCACGCTAAATTAAGCTGCCTTGCGACATACAAAACAATTGGGTCAATCCGAGCAATTTTTTTTTTCAATAAAAACCTAAATTAACTTGTTCATCTTAGAAAAATGTCAAGTGTGTTCATGAGTTAGTAACCAACTACCTGTAATGCCTTCATTTATTTCAGGTTTTTAAAGGGAGATTATTGTTTGGAGAGTGATTTGTATGCTGACAACGAAAGACAAATTCCACCGCCTCCCACAATGAAAGTCCCTGAACCTCCACCACCTATAGAAGATGAAGTAGAATCTGTTACTGAATCAGGTGCCTACATACCTATTTTTTTTTCAGAAATCTTAGGGCTGACGCAGACGGCCGACTTTTTGTTAGTTCTAAGACAGAGACCGCTCGCCTACGACCTTTTTTATGTCGTTGTCTGTCGAGTACAAGTACCGATGAACCTACCTACTTTTATTAAATGTCAATAACTTTTACCTTTTTTTTTTTTTACATCCTCATGGACACCCCGCCGCCATGGGGACAGCGAACGGGATAGTGTCGGACTCTTACCGACTAAACCC
The DNA here is from genome assembly GCA_012932125.1 of Conopomorpha cramerella. Taxonomy (NCBI): domain Eukaryota; kingdom Metazoa; phylum Arthropoda; class Insecta; order Lepidoptera; family Gracillariidae; genus Conopomorpha; species Conopomorpha cramerella. The sequence continues at coordinate 3,731 of SJJU01070709.1, read as the reverse complement.
CCATGATGACCTCCGTGTCGCGTGCAGGACGGGTCCCGGGAGTACCCGAAGGAATTGCATCAGGACCCGCCCAAGCGATCGGTCCTGTCGGACTCCGGCTCGGGCAGACGTGGTGTGTCTGCCCCAGCGACCTCCTTCACCGGCGGCAGTTACCAGGCCATAGGGTAACCGCCGCCCTTCCCGGGGCCGTCCAAGCAGGTGCCGGGGACCCCACTCCGACACCCACGACCCCAAGGACCCCTTTTAGGACGCCTTATACGCCAGGCAGGGGATACCGTAGTCCTATTCTTTTCTATACGCCCGGAACTACAGGGCTGGCGACGGGACGGCCACAACCCAACCGCCCCGCCGGCGTCGGACCCCTGATCTCGTGGGGTCCGACATCTTCCTCCCTTCCGGCCGCAGAGGATAGGGAGCGCAGCGCACCGCAATACTGACACTCCTCTTCCCCTGCGGCCCCTCCACGCCGCCATCTAGCGGTGACGGCCCCGCAAGGGCGCGGAGGATAGGGACAGCGGCGGTCGGAATACCGACTGTCCTCTCCCTCCGCGGCCTTCAGTGTGCCTGCGTCATGGGACGCAGCCTGACCGCTTGTCTGCGGGCTCGAAAGCGAGCCCGGGACAGCGGTCCCTCTCGGGGCGGCCAGTCTGCAACAGACCGGCCCAGTGGGTTCCTCTTAGCTTCACCGGGTGCCCCTACCCGGGTACTAAGCCCCCTCGCCACGACAAGGCGGGAACCCATAGAGGGGGAATAACTTTTACCTAACCTAACCCTGTTATTCAATAAAATCATAAGTAGTACGAAGCTAAATATCATTACATACAAACGTACGGGTATAAACAAGGAATGTTTGGTTACCTAAGTACGACTTCACCATCCGCATTATTTTGCAGTGACTTCAATGGATTCCGAAGAGGAAAAAGAGATACGAAGATACTTGAAGTAAGTGAATATTTTGCTAAAACTCTGAACGAAATGGGGAATTTTTAAACTTCAAAAATGTCTTAGGTATCTAGATGTAGCTATTAGATGTCCAGGGTGTCTTCTGTTTCTGATATTTCTAGTACGTGGGTAAGTTATTCAAACTTCAGACACGTGTGTAACAACAAACAATAAGCACATTAACTGTCACCTTCAATACTGATTGCTTTTAAAGTTACATTATTATCCCCCTAATACATTGATACCTACTTAAATGGACGCAGTAGGTTCTTTCTACCGACACATCTGTCAAAGATAGTGGAAAACGAAAGAGATGCAAGTACTTACTTTATAGGGTAAATACCCATTTCATTGTAGTCAGACTACAATGAAAATATGGATCAAACTGTTTTTATCATAAAAGTATACATTTTTTTTAACCAATTTAGTCCAATCGTTACATAAAAATATTTACGATTAATTAGTTAAATCAATAATAAAAAAATCACGTTTGGCCATATGATTGAAAACGCACGAGATTAGTCGAATCTGTTGTGACGTCACCTGCGTGTATACGGTGAAAGTCAATGGAGGTTTTGTACGGTGCATCCTCGATGTGACTCAGGCTGGCTGGACAAATCTTCAAAATGGGTCACAATTAAGCAGGTCAATAGGCCACTAAATGTGACGGCTAAACATCCTTATTTCAGAATTTGTGACGCTACAGAGACTTAGATAATTGATTGAAAAAGTGTCCAGCCAGCTTGAAAAACGCGTTTTCGCTGGTCTCTCAATCTCGGCCATGGAAGTGATTTTGACAAGTGTTTGTATATCAACGGCCGTCACAAATATTTGTGACAGCCATAGAGCCAAAAGTTTTGTGATACTTACATCGGTTTAATAGAAAAATGCAAAAATCTGTGTCCAGCCAGCTTGAATTTACGTAGAAACATTCTGGCTGGACACCTCTGAATCTGATGAATGGGAGCGTTTTGGAATACGGTTTCTTTATAAGGTTTTAGTGACGCAATTTGTGACGGCAATAACGTTGAATTTATGGCGTCACATTTGAAGGTTTACGAGAAATCAGTGAAAACTTGGTGTCCAGCCAGCCTGAACTTCAAGCTGGCTGGACACATGTATCTCCGCTGCCTGATGGTCTTCGACCTTCGGAATACGTTCCAGTTTTAGTGACGGGGTCGGTAATGATAACCTGAATTTGTGACGGAGAAATTTTGAGCAGTTTCGAAGATATTGATCTTTTAAATTTCTCCATACAAACAATGTAGTAGGGTAACCAATAATTTAGGTTTTATGTAGGACGAGTATATTTTAAGGAACCGTGTATTGGTGTTTCAATCCATAGAAGAAGATCTGGTGGTGAGGAATACCCCCCCCCCCCTTTTTTGGTCATGTTTTATATTTGTCTGCATACCTACTCTTTGTACAACAAAATCCCGAACATGAAATGAGCCCGATGATTATATGATCGAACATGTGAATAAACATCGTCATTGGGCATTCGATCGATAGGGAACCTAAATTTATCCACTCTGATATACCTAGTGCCTACTATCAGAACTAGGAGAAACAAGGGCTCTGAAAATTCGCCATTGATCCTGGTGTCACATGGTACTTCTACGTCTATTAGGTACTCTGATTACTTCATAAAGTAGGTACCTAAATACCAAATCAAATTTCTAGTTTGTTCTTCCTTTGAGTTATTTCCATAATTTTGTTATTGATTTGCTTGTTTAATTTTTTCATTTCTCATTTAGGCAGTCGCCGTATTGGTATTCAATTGTTATTATTTTAAATTGTTAACACATTAAGTACTACAATGAAAGGTTATCATCACTACTGCGGGAAAACCTTTTATTTTAAAATCAAATAAAAATCAGGCTTAGTTGCCAATTAGCAGAAATCTTTTATTCATGTAAAATTATGGTCACCTTACAATATTAGTGAATGTTTGTATGGGAACATTTTAATTGTCAATATCTTCGAAACTGCTCAAAGTTTCTCCGTCACGAATTCAGGTTATCATTACCGACCCCGTCACTAAAACTGGGACGTATTCCAAAGGTCGAAGACCATCAGGTAGCGGAGATACATGTGTCCAGCCAGCTTGAAGTTCAGGCTGGCTGGACACCATGTTTTCACTGATTTCTTGTAAACCTTCAAATGTGACGCCATAAAATTCAACGTTATTGCCGTCACAAATTGCGTCACTAAAACCTTATAAAGAAACCGTATTCCAAAACGCTCCCATTCATCAGATTCAGAGGTGTCCAGCCAGAATGTTTCTACCTAAATTCAAGCTGGCTGGACACAGATTTTTGCATTTTTCTATTAAACTGCCCTTCATTGTTAAGGAAATTGAATTTTAATGTACCTTACAATAAGCCCGTTCTGGTAACTTCAAGACCCTAGTTCTTAGTAGTTCTAAAACGAATCTGAAATTATTCTCGACGCTAAACCGATTCAGTAAGCTGTACAATTCGCTGAGTCTTTGCTGCGACATTGATGTATTCAGTGATTCTCTACTGGCTTTTAAACGTAAATTAAATGCCCAGTTTAGGCCATAGTTGTAGTATTTCCTAGATTTTTTTTTTTAATATACTTTTTTTTGTAACTTTTTTGTACCTAACGTTATTTTTTACTGTGTATTGATATAATTGTTTCATCTGTGTTTTGTAATTAAGGTGTGTTTGTTGTTTTTGTATAAAGTTATTTGCTTTCCGTGGTAGCCTATTATTAAGGCTGCACTTGCCTTTTTTGTACTGTGTTGTGCTTATGTAATATTTAGT
>SJJU01070708.1:0-12929 GCA_012932125.1 Conopomorpha cramerella | reverse complement strand
AGTCATTGATACAGGCATGGGGAATTAGATAGGAGACCAATCCAGAAGATTAGATTTCATTTAAATAAATGAGATTTTTTTAGAGCTAAAAATGTTCTTGATCCCTAGACACTTTTCAACACTCAAATTCAAAACATTTGGCAGCAAATTAGTAAGTAGTTAGGAAATATTTAAAAATTAATGAACCATTGGATGGATACTGTTTGTAATTTTTTTATATTTGATTTTTTTTTTCAATTCTAATAAAACATTTACTCAGATAAACATATAAATCAATTTTAAAGCTTATTCCTTAAAATATTTGATTTTTTTTTAAATTCCGCCATTTTGAAAAAGCCGGATGTGTTTATATTTATCTGTCCTTGGTTGTACAAATGTATTTGCACGCTGGCAACAATGGATTTCAGAAACGAGTTTTTAGACAATCCCACGTTTATTTAATTAAATATACACATCAAACAACAATTAATAATACACACAATCAATTCGTTTTAATAACAGATATTTAAACTGGACTACAAATCGTTGAAATTTAAAACCACCTACCTACTAGATAGCTACTGCAAACAGATTTATCATAATAATACAAATAAAGCATTACGTGGATTATTTATAGGTAACATTATTTTAATACGCAACATTTGCAGACAATTTCAGATTCAACTCAATAAAAATTGGCTGGCAGTAGATGGATGCGAGAAGCCGAAAACAGATCACAGTGGCGTGCAATTGGAGAGGCATACATATGTCCAGCAGTGGACAAATGTGGGCTGATGATGATTATGATAATGAAGTAATTTTTTTTCAGAATATGTACAATAATTAAACATGACATGAACACAAAAAAAAAGAAAAAAGAGAAAAAAAATACAGTATACCTAATTAATGCCTTGTTTTTCTCATTTACAATACAGTCGAATAAAATTTAAAAAATAGAACATAAATAACAATTTGAGTACATAATCCTTAAACTTGTTACGAAGTGTGAAAACTTGTTATTGGCTTTTTGTTATTAAATTAAGGTTATTCTGTGTTAAAATTAGCTGTAAGTTTTCCTAATAAATAAATAAAATAAATAAATAATCAAATCCTCTAATGCTTCGTTAACAACCTATTAATAGACATGTCAAAATAAATCTAATACAAAATAAAAGTATATTTAAATTTAGATTTATTAGCTTTAATCAAGTTGAAACATCTACTCTCTTGCATCGCAATATCTCTTGCTCTTTCACTCCTGCATGTGTATCTTATCGCTGTCTTGTTTTAATCTAAACGTTTGTTTCGGATTGCAAATCTACTCTGTGATCCTTTCTTTCTTGAAAACGCTTTGTTAGAAGGACAGTACGACGTCTACCGAATTATATCATCATAATCATCAGCCCATACTTGTCCACCTTCCGAATTATATGCTACTTAAAATACCCACATACTCTCTAATACTCAATAATTTATTCATCATCATCATCAGCCCATATTTGTCCACTGCTGGACATAGGCCTCTCCAATTGCACGCCACTGTGGGAAAACAATAAATTATTGTCATAAGGTCTTAAATACAGTTGAGGTACAACCATGGACCCTGTAGGGCACAGCAACATTAACATATTATCATTTTTGTAACTCACATTAGGTAACAGTATAATAAAAAAAAATTATATACATTTCAACAAAATTAAATATTTACAGTTGTGTATTAAATTAAATCCAATATTCACTGGTAGGAACTTAAATGTAGGTACTGAGTAGAGGGAATGTTAGTTTGAAATAGAACAGTACATGTCTATTGCGATATAACACCCTTACTAATAAACGCGTTATTATACAACGGTTATTACAGGTCTACAAGAACTGGTTATTCCGTATTTCACATACAACTGACAAGTTAAGTTGAGCTTTGTGTATCTTCGAAATAGCAATTCCGCCATTATTAGTAAGGCCCTAAATATAATATATCTCTAGCGAAACTCTCGATTTAATAAAAAAACAAACAATAATTTAGGCATACATTCCACATGCATCGAGTAAAATTCGTACCTAAATTCTTTAAAAAATGCAAGTGCAACGTGGACGAAGCCGCAGGGCTCCGGCTTGCAGTTAGTATTCCGTGTCTATCACGGATTGTCGCTTCAGCCCATTTCTTGCTATTTGGAACGCGCCGGTTGTTTCACGCAGCGACGACGTGTAGTTTGTTAAACGAATTTGCCTTCGGACAACCTCAAAGCTTTCGCATTCGAGACCAATTTTTTTCAGTATTCCGCACATTCCAACCTCACAATGCGTGCAGATACTGAGCTGTGGGTCCAACGAACACGGTAGGAACGCAAGTCCACTCTGAAGCGTATTGTACACGTCACATTGTCCTAGCAGAAATAGGTTACTTTCAGCTCTGATGAACTGACGAGTACCCTCGTTGTTGGAGCAATAAAACCATATTATTTTTTTAAGCTGCGTTGACTCGGCTTTGTGGAAATGAATGCATGTTGCATATGAAACACTTTTGCTCGGGCAAAACAAACTTCATGCTTTTCTGCCCAATTGCAACCAAAACCGTGGCAATGTGAAAGGCTCAGCCTTTTAGGCGGCGAATTGTCATTAGCCGTATTTTGACGTCGAATAGAACACATATGTCACCACCCCAGACCAACTCTTCCCGTCTTGGGGGTCGCAAGAATTTTATATCAGGGATAATCCCACCACCACCGAAGTCCTAACTGCCTCTCGGCGTACGGGCCATTCTCTGGAGACGTGCGCGTCTACTTGCTGCAGCCTCTTTTCAACGCACACGTTTTCTTGACTCCATACAAATTATCTTTGTCCATCCCTGTTTTGTTGCCAACTCTTTTCCTTCTGGGGCATGACTTTCCCCTCCTCTCCCTTTCCCCTCCTTAATACCTGCCTCCTCTTCTTTACTATTATTTAAGTTCACTAATTCTTACATGTGGATAGCGTCATGGCTTACGCCCAATATTTAAATGTGATTCATTGTGATTTATTGTACTTATGTGTAAGTATGTTTGTTGTCCCAAATAAAAATAAAATAAAATGAAGACCACTTTACGGAGACTTGGCGTCGGATCCTCGTCGCGTCTCAAGAGGCGAACGAGGAAACTCTCCAGAGGACGGACAGCAGTGCTCTCTGTGGGTTAAACCACAACACCACAGCGATCGCCAAACCGCCTGCCAAGCGGGGAGATTATTGGCATTTCGCCCCAACTGATCATGGAAATCTTTGGGGGAGACCCGCATCATGTAGCCAATGATTAAGATGTGAGAGAACGCAGCTATGATAATGAACAATATTGGTCATGAAACAATCGTTTTAGACAACCAGTAACACTCAGTGGCGTGCACTGGATTTTACGACAAGGTAGGCAGTAATCCCCAAGGATTGACACCTATCTATAGGTAAATTGTCTTTACGAAATATAGGTATCTACATATCTACTCCCCCACAAAACACAAGATTTCGTTAGCCTAAGTCGTGAGTATAACAAAAAAATATCTAGCAATAACTCTATAATTAGGTCGGGTAGCCAAAATACTAAGGTAGGCAGTGTCTTTTTGCCTATATGGTGTGCACGCCACTGGTAACACTATACCTTCAAAGTTTGAAGCACTCGTCTACTCGCCGCAGCTGTCGACCTCGTCAATTTTAATTAGCCCGTGATTGGTTTAAATGGAACTAATTTGACATGTTTCGAAATTAACATTGTTATGATTAATAACGTCCATCAAACAGAATACTTGGGTTCTTTTTTCATCCATGTAAATACTACTATAGGAATACTTTACTACTATACTAAACTTTTATTAAACGAATTGTGACACTGGAAGTACCGCGAAATACATTGTATGGGAGTACCACAATGTTTTGGGGCATAAAAAAACGAGCAATTTTGCACGAAAATTGAATTTTTCACGAGCACATCCTTCTCATACAAAACAGAAACGAGTAAATAAGAGACGTGACGCTGACTGTTTGTCAACTCAGCCAGAGAAAACTAAGTTGTTCAATGTGTTTGTGGGGATTAACGCTCGTATTGTGTAGGCTCGCGGCGGCGGCGGCGGCAGAAGCTCGTCGCTCCTCGCTCGTCGGCAGAAGCAATTTAAAACTTACAAAAACTAATAGTTCCGATAATTTCCCAAGTTACCTTCACAAAGTGGGGGAAAATAAAACAAAATAACTACATATAAATTGTCCAAGCGAACTCTTCGGCAGTTGCTTCCAATTTGCGCGAAGTACTTACAGCTCAACTTTATGAGGGAAATAGGTTAAACTTGTTTATGTTTGTCCACTCCCTCCTGCAGTTTTAACATTCACTGTTGTGCTGCTTCTAGTAAAAACAACAAATAAGTTCAAAATATTAACATAATATGTTGTTTGCTGAATTAATTACGAATAATGAACGCATCTGTTATATGCTTCAGTATGTACCAGAACTCAAATATTTAAATAACCTCATGATGTAATTATCAGTATTTTATAATAATCCCAAAGCGGGGTAGACAGAGGCACTTGCTAAATGCGTGGGCATTTTCCCATGATTCACCAAGCATATTTAAGCCAACATGACAGGGGGTGAGCCCATAATTAAATGAATAAGGGTTATTATCGCTTAGTAAGTTCACGCGTCTTACTTTTGTAAGGATGAGACTCGAGGTCATGTGGAACATGCCAGCTACCTATGTTCCATTTTCTGTTTAAATAATGAAGATATAGCATCATTGTCTGCGGTCTAGTAGAGCGTCTGCGGTCTAGTTGGTCGGATCCTTGACTTGTAATCGGGAGGTCCCAGATTCGAGTCCGGCTACTGGACGTGTACCAATGGAGCTCTTTTTCAGAGCCTATGTACGCAACGCAACGCAACGCTCGTACGGTGAAGGACAACATCGTGATGAAACCCGTACACCACGAGGTGTGTGAACCCTATAACGGCGATGGGCTCACCCCCCGTCACTTTGGGTTAAATACGTTTGGTGAACCGTGGGTATTTGCTTTAGCAAGTGCCTCTGCCTACCCCGCTTTGGGATTAAAGGCGTGAAGTGTATTTTTTTATTATATAGCATCAATCTAATCAACATAATTATGTTTCAATGATGGGGCCACTACTGAGGCCCCTTTGGGTATTATTTACTTAGCAAGTACCTACCTCTTGTTTGAGATTTCAACACCTAAAAGTCAGATAAAGTTCCAAATAAGTGTTTTAGGACTCTTGAATTTGTAATTCGAAATTGCTAATATTTCGTATAACAAATTCAAGTACGTTCGAAGTCTTTAAAACCGTAGTACGAGTTCTGACCTGGTTTTCCTGCATAAGTTGCTAAATAACTATTTGGGTTGCCCGCAGCTATTGATGAAAATTAATTTTAACTTAACATGTTATGTGCCTCGATCCGGTATCTACAAGCTTTTTGCTGTGGATAATTGCTCTACCAACTTGGCTCGTCACTCGTCTTTGCATAGGATGGCGTCATTATGCAACTCTTTTATTCATAAAATAGATAACTTGATATCTTTCAGGATAATAAAACAGTTAAAAAGAAACATTTCGAAATTCCGGACATATAAGCAACATAATATAATAAAAAAATAAATAAAAATACACTTCACGTTTTTTAATCTTAAAGCGGGGTAAGCAGAAACACTTGCTTGATAAGCAAATGCCTACGGTTCACTAAGCGCATTTAACCCAACGTGACAGAGGGTGAGCCCATCGCCGTTATAGGGTACACACACCTTGTGGTGTGCGGGTTTCATCACGATGTTGTCCTTCACCGTACGAGCGTTGAGTTGCGTACATATGCTGTAAAAAAGAGTCGCATTGGTACACGTCCAGTAGCCGGACTCGAACCCGTGACCTCCCGGTTACAAGTCAAGTATCCGACCAACTGGACCACAGACGCTCAATAATGTCCACACTTAACCCACTTAATAATAAATAAAAAATGTAAGTATTTATATGTCAACTGTCCACTGTCTGTTATAAAGAATTTATTTTGTAACTTTAAGCTAAAGCTATCCTCTGTGTCATGTCTAGTAATTAAGACAGCCACTGTACTGGTGTGGAATAAAATGAAAAAAATAAAAACACTTCACGCCTTTAATCCCAAAGAGGGGTAGGCAGAGGCACTTGCTAAAGCAAGTACCCACGGTTCACCAAGCGTATTTAACCCAACGTGACAGGGAGCCCATCGCCGTTATAGGGTTCACACACCTTGTGGTGTGCGGGTTTCATCACGATTTGTCCTTCACCGTACGAGCGTTGCGTTGCGTACATAGGCTCTGAAAAAGAGTCCCATTGGTACACGTCCTTACGCTGTACTGTAATGTTTGCGGGTTTTTTATTGGTTTTTATTTTTGTGTGTTATACTGTTGGCATCCCAAATAAAATAGAATAAGCGGGACTATACAGGTGCAGCTGGGACGAGAAGGTTTGAGAATAATGACATTTTCCAGTTAGGACTTATAATTGATAAGGGAAAGTTGCGGTTTGAAGCAAGACGTAGTGACCAAGATTGAAAAGGGCATGCTTCGGTGGTTTGGGCATATGGAGAGAATGGATGAAAGTCGATTGACGAAAGAGATTCATATGGGTGATGTAATGGGCCGGGTGAGTAGAGGTCGCCCCAGAAGGACATATAAAGACCAGATTGGTGATGTCCTGACCGAAGGTGGCGTGAAAAGTACTCGAAACGGAGGTCATGTATGAAAAGATGTATGAATGTAGATGAAGCGAAAGGGGTATGTCAGGATCGTGACAAATGGAGATCTGTAGTCTCTGCCTACCCTCTGGGAGACAGGCGTGAAGTGTATGTATGTATGTAGCTACATTAGTTTAGTGTGTGGAACTCTATAACGGCGCATGGGCGTTACCTCGTGTCACGTGGGGTTAAACACGCGCGCGTGATGGCGCGGGTGGGCATGGTGATTTTGGAGGATATTCCTACGGGTATTGCATAAACACCGGCTAAGACAGCTTGTGTTGCCTATAAAAAAAACATTCGCTCACAAAGGGAGAGGCAAATTAAAATAACATGATGAGCCCTTTATAAGTTTTATAATATACCTTACATCACGATGTTTTCTTTAACCTATAGAGCGTTGCGTACATTAGCAAAGCCGAATTCAACACACGGCACTTTGAAACATCGTCTTAACCATAAAAAAACACAAAAAATCTATTCCTAAACGACAAAGTTATTCGCGAACAAACAATAAAAAATAATAACTAGGTATATACGCAAACAACATGTGCGTGTCGAGTGGGGAAAGGAAACTTTGTTTTAACAGTATGACAGTAATGACAGTTCTCCGCCCGAAAATCTGTCAGAAAAACGTCAACGAAAATTCCCCGTTAAGTCTCATTGTTTGAAGTCGCTTAAAAAATTGCGATTGCTAAGCAAGAGGAACTTCGTATCGTAGGAACGAATCGTACTGGTTGAATTCAAAATTATACTCGTTGTTCTTGAATTCTGGACCAGTGCAGCGCCTTAGATTTAAGGCTGAGAAACAGTGCGCCTTGCGCAAATGAGTATTTGCCTTTTTTATTTTAATGTTTTTTTTTAATATGACTGTGTTGGCGCCATTCTCTAGGTGTCTAATTTTACGTTTGGTTGTCACGAAAATACATCTCAACATTTAAAAAAATATTAATTGAGTTTTTCTTCGAAATATCACCTGATTTCTAAATACTAGTACGTATACAAATAGGCATGTTTGTTCCATATTTATAAGAAATTTACGCTATAATTTTTCCATCGTCAATTTCATTATGAATCAAAATAACAACACGGAATATTCCGACAGCTTTAAATGATATTACATTGGACACGTTAATGACTATTATTTTGACGCGTCGGATACCAAAATGGCGGCATGATCCGTGGATTAGGGGCTTACATATTATCGCCTTACACCTGGCTTTCAGGATGTGTAAATATTGTTTACACTGCGCATTATTCACGGCTCTATCGCCGAGGAGGGATTTAAAAGCGTCGGTCTCTATTTAATATTATTCATGAAATAAATTTTCACGACGTACTGTCGCGGCCGCCGCCGACGCCGCCGCAGTGATGGGGCGAGCGACGCTACACAATTATGATTTAGTTTATTTATTCAGTTAATATATTTGCATTTTTATTAACGCCGTGGCCAAAGACAATCTGCTGTGCCCGGTGAAGGAAAAACTGTATACTATTTTTGAAACGCTGTTAATATAATACGCGATGTGTCACTCGCGTTTGCTTTGCGACGAAAATGACGTTTCTTTTCGACGACAATAAATAATCTTCTATTTGTAGGAAACAGGCGCGAAGTGTACGTACAAAAAATTATGAGAACAATGTCTTATGGTACGTTTGCAGGTTTGTTGTTGCTTCTCCCCGCAGGGTAGAGGGCCCGCTTAACGTCCTGCAGCGGGCCCTGCGCGGCCGGTGCCCCCGGGGTCACCGGCTCCACCACATATCCTCGCCATCTCCCCCGCAAACGACGGGGAATCCGAAGGTATTCGCCCCCCGTCACAAAAAAAAAGGTTTGTTGTTGCTTATAGTGTTACGTTTATAAATTTTCCCATTTCACACAGAAACACCGCATATTTGTGAATATTATGCAAGAATTATTATTCCTGAATTAATTGAGGTGAATTGGGATAAATGGGATTTTCTATCTTAAGATAATACGAGGAAGTAGCAAGAGACGCCTCATGGTGATTGCTAATAGCACTCAAATATGTTTCTTAATTCAGTGCAAAAACATTGTGGTCGCATTAGATACTATAATAGGCTAGGCAATAGGCATGTAAACAAGTTTGATACGTTTATCGGAAATAAATGATTTACTATTACTGTCAAATTATGGTTTAATCATCAACCACATTACTGTTGCCGTGTGGTGACGGCGAATAGAATACATGTGTCACCACCCCAGCCCAACATTTCCCGTCGTGGGGGTCCTAAGAGCCGACCGATGTCTCTCCAGAGAACGGGCAGCAGCGCTCTCTGTGAGTTAAACCGCAACACCACTGCGATCGCCAACCCGCCTGCCAAGCGTGCGTATGTTACGTAAAAAAAACTTTGTTTGGAATTTGGAAAGTATGACAATAATGACCGTTCTAAGTCAAAGAAAATTCCCCAGTAGACCTGCATGTTATCTTGTGTCAATTCACTATTTTGTTTATTGTATGTGTACTACATGTTTGTTTTGTTAGCTGTCCTAAACATATACAGGGTGGGAAAAAGTTATGGGCCCTGGAGGGGAACTGCTTTAAATCCTTTAGTTAGCTGATTTTAATGAAAGGAAACATCCTTTATTTTTAAAAAGAAACAAAACTGCATTAAAACATATTTAAAATTTTGCTACTTAGTATCAACCGGGAATCGTACCGACTAAAAATTAACCCTCGCTACGAATCGGTAGGCTTATTGTTTGGGTTAAACTTTGAACTGTTTATTTGGTAATTGAAATAAAAAGTGAAAAAAACAATTTTTCTTATTTTATTATCAACAAAAAGAACACAATTGTTCCAATTTATATTATACATAAACTATAAAGTGGTACAACAACTGCGGTGGTGGTTAGTAAAAAAAAAAATCAAATAAACATTCTCGGCTAATTATCAATAGAGGGAGTGTGAATGTGAGAACCCATTGGGCATCCCTAACGGGAGAAGGCATTAGGGGAACTCATTAAAACAGCGTCGCAGAGCCACGTCCCTGTCACCCTCCGCCGCTGATACTCGGCATATTCAGGGTACCTACTCGCGGACGACACACGTTCCTTTTATCTTATTTTAATATCTTTATGGGTTAATCGTCCAAATTTCGATTGCCGTATATTTATTTATTGTGCGTGCAGGAGCAAACACATCTTTCTTTTGTCTAATATTCAGCGTGCATTTCTCGAAAAAGCGAAGCGGATGTCTAGGGGTTATTTGTGGTCTAAGGAACCCCCTTATGTTACTCCCTATGATTTTAAGGATTAAGGAAGTTGATTTTCCTTAACAAAATTAATTAATATGTTCTTGGCATATCAGTGTTGGTCTTACAATAATAATAATAGCGTCTGTGGTTCAGTTGGTCGGACACTTGCTAAAGCAAGTACCCACGGTTGACTTGTAACCGGGAGGTCCCTGGTTCGAGTCCGGCTACTGGACGTGTACCAATGGGACTCTTTTTCAGAGCCTATGTACGCAACGCAACGCTCGTACGGTGAAGGACAACATCGTGATGAAACCCGCACACCACAAGGTGTGTGAACCCTATAACGGCGATGGGCTCACCCCCTGTCACGTTGGGTTAAATACGCTTGGTGAACCGTGGGTACTTGCTTTAGCAAGTGCCTCTGCCTACCCCTCTTTGGGATTAAAGGCGTGAAGTGTATTTTTTTTACAATAATAATACCGAACAAATACTTTATAGACCGGATATAAATGTGGAACGACTTGCCGGAGTCTGTGCTTCCAGAGCGAGGCACAAGGTATTTATAAGGCAGCAGACTTGAACCTAAGGTATTTATCAGGGTAGAGTTCTCCATCATAAGCCACATCGTAGCTTAACACCGGGCAGGATGCTGGACAAACGCCTGCTTATCTGCAAAACAGCGATAGGTAGCCTAATCCCACAGTAAACTTTGTAACAACTTTTACTAGGTATTTTATTTCATTTATTTAGGACAATCAACAAGTCATACACAGAGAAAAAAATACAGAGACTTAACAAACAAATTGTACTTTCGTTACCAGTATATGACAAGAGACGACATGGTCGTCCCAGAATGCGTTGGAGTGACGAGCTTGTGTCTCACGACAAAGGATGGTGGAACGCCGCCCAAGATCGCATGGCGTGGAGAGGCGTTTGCCCTGCAGTGGGAAAATAGTGGCTCAGAATAATTACAAACAAATACATAGGCGAGCGTTGACTTAATTACAGGTTGCCACAGCATGCGTAGTGGCGTAATGCTAACATACATGAGTAATTACAACAAGGCCGAATAACAGAAAAAAATATTAACATAATACATTGGTGACAGTGCTCACCATGTAATGTTAAAAATTTGCTTGAATTTTATTGCTTTTTTGAAGCTATGCCGTGTGTATGTGTCATTAAAATATCGATGTCCACATCTTCCTTTCTGGTAAACATAATTATTGTAATGGGTCGTTATGCGATTCAGTGGGCTAAAGAGTTTCAGGTTTGAGTTTGAAGGGTTGAGAAAAAAAATAGACAAACAAAAAAAAATACTGTCTCCTTCAATACTTGAAGTTAGTCATTTCTTTGACTTTTATCCCCCTACGACAGCTAGCGCCATCTGTCATAACTAAGAGTAAGAGTACAAAGACAGATGTAGGTACACAGGTAAAGGATTCATAGACGAAACTGACTAAAAAACTATATAGGTAACACCTTCAAAACTTATCCCATCTAAGTGCTAATGAGTCTGAGTCGTGGCTGGTTTTCGTGAGACAACTTTCGTTAGCGCAGCATCTTAATTAGCTCATCCGCTCGCCTACTGCTGGACTTGCGCCTTTCCCACCTCTCCTTTCGTAGTTTGCTGAAAGCTTGTGACGTGATTCTGAATATTTAATCCGCTGTTACTAGTAGTTGGTATGTCCGAGATGGTGCAGTGGTAAGGGGGTTGCGGGTTTGATCCCCGTCTCTGAAATAGTCCTGCTCATGAGCTGAAGTATTTTGTTGTTTGTTTTATAGAGGTATATTGATTATATTTGAATGTAAGATAACATCGAGTCCACATTTTATTATATTCTTAAAATTTGGAACGGACGTAGCTTAGGTACCTACCGTAGCGGTGCACTAAGAAAGAAATTCCAGAAACTCCCACGCGAACGGGAATTAACGGGAAAATACTGTTGTATGAAAATCAGAACCGCTTAAGTTAAACGCTTGAAATTTGGGATGCAGGTACTACCTACTAAACTACGCGAATCAAATCGCGGGGCGTTCACAAGTTTTGTATGAAGACGGATTTTTTTAAAGTTGTTCATATTCATATGTTATTAATATTGACGAACCCAATAACTTTTCTATGACCATTGCTCGTGGTCCTTTTACACTCAATATTAGCAGTGTCGTGCACTGGCTTTTACGACAAGGTAATCAGTAATCCTCACGGATTGACACTTATGTATAGGTAACATGTCTTTACTAAATATAGGTAAGGTCCTGTGTTTTGTTTTATTTATTTACACACTTTAACATCCTTACAGGTAAGCCCATTGCGATATAAAAGTAAATAGTAACAAAATATAGGTTTAGACAAAAAAAATATTGAAATATTTACAGGTATCTGTTAAGTAGATAAGTATTAAAATAGGTTAGTATTAACATTATAAATAACTAATTATTTAATTTACAGACAGACTTACATGCTAGATTAAAATAATAATTAAATATAGTTAAATCTAAGTAGGACTACAGTACATCAATGCCTTAGTGAACTCGTTCGTTGAACACGCAAATATATCAATACCGGAGCTGGACAAAGTGTGTTGCGTGCGGATGGCGCGCGTGAACGGTGCGTCTCGCAGGAGGTTGGTGCGCGCGACCGGCACCACCAGCAGCGCCGGCCGACGCCGTCTGGACACGTACTGCTCCGGCACGCACAGCTGCAGACGCTGGAGGATCTCCGGGTCGTATAGCACTCCCCGCAGAACCTTCCATACGTAGGTCGCCGCCGCGATGTCACGCCTCAGTCTCAGCGTGCAGTACCCCACCATGCCATTGACGAACATAGTGGAATAAAGCAATGGAAATCCAGGATAGACCCCGTAAAGCTTCCTGTACATAAATCTCGTGAATTTGTTTTGAATTCTTTCTATCATTTGTACGTACTTTATCTCAGTTGGTGCCCAAATAGCCGAACAGTATTCTAAGTGGCTTTTCACTAGTGCGTCATAGAGAGCACGCAATGC
>SJJU01070707.1:0-82208 GCA_012932125.1 Conopomorpha cramerella | reverse complement strand
ATTAAGTTATAAGCATGCTAATTTTAGTTACAGTACAGATCAGGGACTTAATACCGGTATTTTTTTTTGGGTTAAGGGTACCCCTATGACGTCATACCGATATCGCTAGGTTGCAAACGGAACGGTAGCCGGTATTATAAAACAACCGCTACAGATATAATAGAGGTAGCGCTACCGAAATATTTCGGTTAGCGGTAGCTGGTAATCTAAAGCAACCGATACAGATAAAATAGAGGTAGCGCTACCGATTGATTTCGGTTGTTTTTAACGGTTGTTATAAACATAGTAGGCTGGCCGGCGGCGCATGGGTGTTTAGCTAGGGAGTGAGGTGAAGACATCCACAAATATACGTCGTCGTCGTGTCGTTGTCTTCTCTTCTTAACTTCGGCGTTTTAGAATCATCTGCAATGGAATCAATTGAAGAAAACGAAATAAAAATGAAAATTCGAATATTTTATTTATTGTCTGATTAATTCCAATTAGAGGTACGTCTTCCTATTTACCCAAAGCATACCTCCTACTAACTACCTAATGTAGGTACCTACCAAGATTCGCCCGATAGTCGTTTACAAGTACCTAGGTACCTACCTTCCATAAAAGGGTACCTAGGTAAGGAAGTAGGTAGGTATAAGTACTTACAGTAGCGGTCTAGGCGAAAACAGACGCTCAACGAATGACGAACGAACGAATGTCACGGTCACGGAGAGAACATATAATAAATCATGTTTGTGTAGCTACCTACTTACGTTTCTTTCTTTCTCTTTTCTTTGCATTTTGCATAGGGCATAGATAGAGATAGGTAGTTATAGGTGTCGGGCGGCCGGCGCGAGCTGCGCCGCCGCCCGCCTCCGACCCTCTCGTATCCCCCCCGCTAGCGCCTACGCAGAGCGGGATTTCGGTACCGTTATAAAATAAGGGTTCAATTCGGCTATGACCTGATTCGGCTATGCATAGTGGTATCGAAACGCTGTACCGGTATAAAACCCATTCATTTCGGTACCCAATAAGTCCCTGGTACAGATAGCAGTACTGTAGCAGTACAGATATTTAATATCTGTACCTATTTACTTATGTCTACCCGTGCGAAACCGGGACGGGCGGCTAGTCCATTATACAATAGTGTTGCGTTTTCGACCGCATACCTATAGTTTTATAATCGCGCCACTTTATCAATTTCTGATGGGATTTGTCTTTAGTCATAGTAACAAATGTGCCGTAGGCACTGTATCCTTGACACATTATATCGCTGGGAATGATATGAAAATGAAGTATAGGTAAGTATAATTGGTTTCGGAGTGATAATAACATTTGATTAATAAACTTTAATTTTTACACTTTTCATTTATAACTTACTATAACAAGTCAATTAATACGTCTTTATGCTAAACGTGCGCGACAAACAGAAAGCCCACGTTGTACTTGAACGGGCTTCCTTAGAGCTTTGAGCTTGAATACGGTCATGTTGTTATTTATTTATTTATAAGTTAAGGACAGCCAACAAGGCACACACGTATACTTACATACTGCAATGAACATTTTAAGTTGTTTTTTAAGGTATTGCTGAATTGCAAAAAAAAAAATCTTACTTGTAAACGAAATATTTTTGTCACTACCCTTGTTTTAATTTTAACATCAATTTTCAGGAAATGATCAGTTCGTCTCTGACAGGCTACAAAATTTGCGTCTACAAATGAGGTATAATTTCATAGTCCATAATATGTATGCGCTCTTAGAGACCTGCATATCTACAAAGCCCTAAAACAGTGATAATCTCATTAAAATAACACCTGGTGGTAACAGAGTGAGTCATGTTATCATGAAATGAAATTATTATTATTTACAATAAAATAATCTTACTTAGTTTTGTAATGAATATGTATTAAATACACCTAACTATTCTTCACAGTGGGTACTGTATTAGGATTTATCCTGTGAGGGTTGTGTGTGTATACATAAATAAATAAATCGGTCATTATTAACCCTCTGTAACTGACGTGCCATTTTTATCAATGTTCTACTGACGAGTAGTGAGTCAGAAACCTAATACGCGAGCTAATCTAATATATAAAATTTCCATGTCACAATGTTAGTTACCGTACTCCTCCGAAACGGCTTTACCGATTTTTACCAAATTTTATATGTGTATTCAGTAGGCCTGAGAATCGGCTACTATCTACTTTTTATGCATCCACCAGTTGTATTTCTTCCAATACACTAGTACCCCATAAAGGCAACTTATTATGGTAAAACAAATGTTTGCCGGGACAGCTAGTAATTATTAAAATTTCTTGAACTAAGAGTTTAAAGCAACGTAGTATTCGTTTCTCGACTATATTAAGTAAAAATTATTAAATATATATGAAATAAAAAAAATAATGCATTAAATAAATCATTATTAAGTTTATTAATAAAATCCACTATCGCTTATCCAATCTGAAAACCTAAGTAAATGCAATAATGTACCTACACGTGCGAAGCTTTATAGATAAATAAAATAATATTTTTTACGGATGATACAGTAGATGAGTCAGTACCTAAACCGTATCTTGATAAGATCAAAGCAATAATTTCAAATGCACCAAGCAATTTTGTGTGTAAGGACACACCGTACCGTGAGTCACACGTGTTATCACTTGATCGACAGATTGCTATCATAAATATTATTATTTGCGGGGTGCAAACATGGCCCATCACAACACACGATTCAGGGCACTGTTATGTAGACATAGCTTGTATTGGTTACTAGCTGACCAGCAGGCCAAGCAAGGGGCCGCTGTATGACACATGTCGCCTTTTTATCACATCTTGGGTGATAAAATTGACGTTTCTTGATGGTGCATGGCGATACGCTATGTCACCTGACCAACGTTGTTTTGCCAATATATGTGGCCAATATTTATCTTATAATATATGCTTGTATTATACATATAAACCTTCTTCAAAAAACATTCTACGTACTGAATAAAACCGTATCAAAATCCGTTGAGTAGTTTTAAAGTTCCAAGTATACAGCGAGAAACGACTTTGTTTTATACTATATCATCAAGGAGATCCGATCTAATATTAGAAATATGTATTTATTTATTATAGTTTTTGTTTAACATCGATATAATGTGTCTATACCTTATGATTATTTTTTGAATTATTGAAATCCGACATTTCATTCAAAAGATATCATGAAATTAAAATAAAAATACATGCCGGCGGCCACGCAGAGCATCGAATAACAAACTCGACTAGAGAGGGGCAGTGCGGGGTGCAACATTATGAACTAAAATTAGCATGCTTATAACTTATTAAGTTATTAAGTTATAAGCATGCTAATTTTAGTTACAGTACAGATAGCAGTACTGTAGCAGTACAGATATTTAATATCTGTACCTATTTACTTATGTCTACCCGTGCGAAACCGGGACGGGCGGCTAGTCCATTATACAATAGTGTTGCGTTTTCGACCGCATACCTATAGTTTTATAATCGCGCCACTTTATCAATTTCTGATGGGATTTGTCTTTAGTCATAGTAACAAATGTGCCGTAGGCACTGTATCCTTGACACATTATATCGCTGGGAATGATATGAAAATGAAGTATAGGTAAGTATAATTGGTTTCGGAGTGATAATAACATTTGATTAATAAACTTTAATTTTTACACTTTTCATTTATAACTTACTATAACAAGTCAATTAATACGTCTTTATGCTAAACGTGCGCGACAAACAGAAAGCCCACGTTGTACTTGAACGGGCTTCCTTAGAGCTTTGAGCTTGAATACGGTCATGTTGTTATTTATTTATTTATAAGTTAAGGACAGCCAACAAGGCACACACGTATACTTACATACTGCAATGAACATTTTAAGTTGTTTTTTAAGGTATTGCTGAATTGCAAAAAAAAAAATCTTACTTGTAAACGAAATATTTTTGTCACTACCCTTGTTTTAATTTTAACATCAATTTTCAGGAAATGATCAGTTCGTCTCTGACAGGCTACAAAATTTGCGTCTACAAATGAGGTATAATTTCATAGTCCATAATATGTATGCGCTCTTAGAGACCTGCATATCTACAAAGCCCTAAAACAGTGATAATCTCATTAAAATAACACCTGGTGGTAACAGAGTGAGTCATGTTATCATGAAATGAAATTATTATTATTTACAATAAAATAATCTTACTTAGTTTTGTAATGAATATGTATTAAATACACCTAACTATTCTTCACAGTGGGTACTGTATTAGGATTTATCCTGTGAGGGTTGTGTGTGTATACATAAATAAATAAATCGGTCATTATTAACCCTCTGTAACTGACGTGCCATTTTTATCAATGTTCTACTGACGAGTAGTGAGTCAGAAACCTAATACGCGAGCTAATCTAATATATAAAATTTCCATGTCACAATGTTAGTTACCGTACTCCTCCGAAACGGCTTTACCGATTTTTACCAAATTTTATATGTGTATTCAGTAGGCCTGAGAATCGGCTACTATCTACTTTTTATGCATCCACCAGTTGTATTTCTTCCAATACACTAGTACCCCATAAAGGCAACTTATTATGGTAAAACAAATGTTTGCCGGGACAGCTAGTAATTATTAAAATTTCTTGAACTAAGAGTTTAAAGCAACGTAGTATTCGTTTCTCGACTATATTAAGTAAAATTTATGAAATATATATGAAATAAAAAAAAGTAATGCATTAAATAAATCATTATTAAGTTTTTTAATAAAATCCACTATCGCTTATCCAATCTGAAAACCTAAGTAAATGCAATAATGTACACGTGCGAAGCTTTATAGATAAATAAAATAATATTTTTTACGGATGATACAGTAGATGAGTCAGTACCTAAACCGTATCTTGATAAGATCAAAGCAATAATTTCAAATGCACCAAGCAATTTTGTGTGTAAGGACACACCGTACCGTGAGTCACACGTGTTATCACTTGATCGACAGATTGCTATCATAAATATTATTATTTGCGGGGTGCAAACATGGCCCATCACAACACACGATTCAGGGCACTGTTATGTAGACATAGCTTGTATTGGTTACTAGCTGACCAGCAGGCCAAGCAAGGGGCCGCTGTATGACACATGTCGCCTTTTTATCACATCTTGGGTGATAAAATTGACGTTTCTTGATGGTGCATGGCGATACGCTATGTCACCTGACCAACGTTGTTTTGCCAATATATGTGGCCAATATTTATCTTATAATATATGCTTGTATTATACATATAAACCTTCTTCAAAAAACATTCTACGTACTGAATAAAACCGTATCAAAATCCGTTGAGTAGTTTTAAAGTTCCAAGTATACAGCGAGAAACGACTTTGTTTTATACTATATCATCAAGGAGATCCGATCTAATATTAGAAATATGTATTTATTTATTATAGTTTTTGTTTAACATCGATATAATGTGTCTATACCTTATGATTATTTTTTGAATTATTGAAATCCGACATTTCATTCAAAAGATATCATGAAATTAAAATAAAAATACATGCCGGCGGCCACGCAGAGCATCGAATAACAAACTCGACTAGAGAGGGGCAGTGCGGGGTGCAACATTATGAACTAAAATTAGCATGCTTATAACTTATTAAGTTATTAAGTTATAAGCATGCTAATTTTAGTTACAGTACAGATAGCAGTACTGTAGCAGTACAGATATTTAATATCTGTACCTATTTACTTATGTCTACCCGTGCGAAACCGGGACGGGCGGCTAGTCCATTATACAATAGTGTTGCGTTTTCGACCGCATACCTATAGTTTTATAATCGCGCCACTTTATCAATTTCTGATGGGATTTGTCTTTAGTCATAGTAACAAATGTGCCGTAGGCACTGTATCCTTGACACATTATATCGCTGGGAATGATATGAAAATGAAGTATAGGTAAGTATAATTGGTTTCGGAGTGATAATAACATTTGATTAATAAACTTTAATTTTTACACTTTTCATTTATAACTTACTATAACAAGTCAATTAATACGTCTTTATGCTAAACGTGCGCGACAAACAGAAAGCCCACGTTGTACTTGAACGGGCTTCCTTAGAGCTTTGAGCTTGAATACGGTCATGTTGTTATTTATTTATTTATAAGTTAAGGACAGCCAACAAGGCACACACGTATACTTACATACTGCAATGAACATTTTAAGTTGTTTTTTAAGGTATTGCTGAATTGCAAAAAAAAAAATCTTACTTGTAAACGAAATATTTTTGTCACTACCCTTGTTTTAATTTTAACATCAATTTTCAGGAAATGATCAGTTCGTCTCTGACAGGCTACAAAATTTGCGTCTACAAATGAGGTATAATTTCATAGTCCATAATATGTATGCGCTCTTAGAGACCTGCATATCTACAAAGCCCTAAAACAGTGATAATCTCATTAAAATAACACCTGGTGGTAACAGAGTGAGTCATGTTATCATGAAATGAAATTATTATTATTTACAATAAAATAATCTTACTTAGTTTTGTAATGAATATGTATTAAATACACCTAACTATTCTTCACAGTGGGTACTGTATTAGGATTTATCCTGTGAGGGTTGTGTGTGTATACATAAATAAATAAATCGGTCATTATTAACCCTCTGTAACTGACGTGCCATTTTTATCAATGTTCTACTGACGAGTAGTGAGTCAGAAACCTAATACGCGAGCTAATCTAATATATAAAATTTCCATGTCACAATGTTAGTTACCGTACTCCTCCGAAACGGCTTTACCGATTTTTACCAAATTTTATATGTGTATTCAGTAGGCCTGAGAATCGGCTACTATCTACTTTTTATGCATCCACCAGTTGTATTTCTTCCAATACACTAGTACCCCATAAAGGCAACTTATTATGGTAAAACAAATGTTTGCCGGGACAGCTAGTAATTATTAAAATTTCTTGAACTAAGAGTTTAAAGCAACGTAGTATTCGTTTCTCGACTATATTAAGTAAAAATTATTAAATATATATGAAATAAAAAAAATAATGCATTAAATAAATCATTATTAAGTTTATTAATAAAATCCACTATCGCTTATCCAATCTGAAAACCTAAGTAAATGCAATAATGTACCTACACGTGCGAAGCTTTATAGATAAATAAAATAATATTTTTTACGGATGATACAGTAGATGAGTCAGTACCTAAACCGTATCTTGATAAGATCAAAGCAATAATTTCAAATGCACCAAGCAATTTTGTGTGTAAGGACACACCGTACCGTGAGTCACACGTGTTATCACTTGATCGACAGATTGCTATCATAAATATTATTATTTGCGGGGTGCAAACATGGCCCATCACAACACACGATTCAGGGCACTGTTATGTAGACATAGCTTGTATTGGTTACTAGCTGACCAGCAGGCCAAGCAAGGGGCCGCTGTATGACACATGTCGCCTTTTTATCACATCTTGGGTGATAAAATTGACGTTTCTTGATGGTGCATGGCGATACGCTATGTCACCTGACCAACGTTGTTTTGCCAATATATGTGGCCAATATTTATCTTATAATATATGCTTGTATTATACATATAAACCTTCTTCAAAAAACATTCTACGTACTGAATAAAACCGTATCAAAATCCGTTGAGTAGTTTTAAAGTTCCAAGCATACAGCGAGAGACGACTTTGTTTTATACTATATCTTCAAGGAGACCGATCCTATATTAGAAATATTTATTTATTATAGTTTTTGTTTAACATCATTACGAATTGGGTACACAACCCGTAATGTAATGCATGTTTGTTATTAAATTTATAAATATATCTCTTACTGATTGGACTGATCACGATATTGTGCCCGGAGGAACTTCGGAAGGATTCTGTTCGGTAGATCCACACCCTCTACATCATCATCATCATCAGTAGCGACATGAAGTTTACTGCTGGAGACCGCGTCTAGGCAAGCGGAGTGTAGCACGGTTTCAGGCAAGGTGGACTGATTATATGCGCAAGATGTCTGGCAGAAGCTGGATGTGAGAAGCCGAAAAAAGATCACAGTGGCGTGCAATTGGAGAAGCCTATGTCGATTATTATTATTATTATTACTAGCCTATTGGATCCTACTGCAGGGCAAAGGACTCTCTTCCCTTTCTCCACTCTTGCTGATTCTGCGCTGATATCCACCAGTTTTGGTTCTGACCATCTCTTCCTTGGGCGGCCCCGTTGCCTTTTGCCGTTCGTTGGGAGCCAGGTCGTCACTTTATTTTCCCAACGATCAGGTGGCATACGCGCAATGTGGCCAGCCCAATCCCATTTAAGCTGCCCTTTCGAGCTTTTCGAGCTACATTCATAATGTTTGTTTACGCGCGCAGCTCTGTGTTTCGGATTCGATCCACTGAGTGCACTCCGAGAATGCTGCGCTCCATATTCCGTTGGCAAACCCCAAGGCGGTACTTTTGAACGTCAGTCAAAGATCAAGTCTGACCTCCGTAGGTAAGGATGGGTAGGATGCGCATGTCCATTTGCTTGCGCTTTAAGGAAAGGAGTAAATTTCCCTTCATGATATTTTTCATGGACCAGAAGCTCTTCCAACCATTTTCAATTCTTCGTTCGACTTCTTTGTCTTTTCTGGCCTGGAAGGAGACTATCTGGTCCAAGTAGACATATTCCTGGACATATGCTATTCCCACTCCATCCACATCCACTTTGTGCTCTCTTGAATTTGTTTTGATTTTTTCTTTGAATTTTCTCTCAAAGACAAACTTTGACATATTCATTCTAAGTCCAACCTCGAGGCTTGCTTTGCTGATGCTCTTGCAGCATGGATTGTAGCTCAAGGGCTGAGTTGAAAAAAAGGACAATGACGTCGGCGAAACAAAGATTCGTTAACTTCGCCTCACAGATTTCAACGCCTCTTTTCTCCCAATGTGGAGACAGCTTGTGGAATACTTCTTCCAGAGTGCTTGTGATGATATTAAATGTTTAAAACGGGTATTATAGCGCGAAGATTAACCAAAGATAAGCATTCAGCTTACCCGGTTTAAACATTTAAGTACCTGGACGACCGAGCTTCGAAAGATGTTTTCTAAAAATTAAACCTAGCTAGATCGATTTATCGCCCCCAAATCCCTCTACATACCAAATTACATGAAAATCGGTGCAGCCGTTTCCTAGATTCCAATTTATACAAGAATTGCTCGTTTAAAGATAAAGATATCATGTCAGTGCGCGTTTCCTTAAAAAATGCTTGTGAAGAGTTTTCGCCTATGTGTACGAGCACTGGACAAATATGGGCTGATGATGAGCGCAGCAACCCCAGCTGCTACCCTCTACAACCCAATCTTAAATGATTAGTATACATATTACATAGACAGATACTGACGTGTATGCGCTGACGATATCCATGAGTGTGCTTTTCCCGGCGCCGGACTGGCCCAGGATGACCGTCAGCTGACCGGCATCGAACTTCCCGTGGAGCCCTTTCAGGATCAGCTTACGTTCTGGAACAAGCCATATAGAAAGTTTAAGGAGGTATAGAAACGGCTTTATTTAGTATATTTTACATAAATATTAATCATCGTCGGCAATCGATCATCGGCTGCTAATTGCAAAACGGGATAAGCAGAGGCACTTCTTAACAAAATGCCTACTGTTCTTTTTATTTAATTGATTTAACCCATCGTGATATTGGCGTTATATCAGCCTTGAAAACATTGCAATATTTCGACATTTTACAACAGAAATACAAACATAACCGTAACTTTTTGTCTACATATTTTTCTACAAAATCCAATACTTAACAAAACTAGTAATATAAATTTATAATATAAAAATGGCGACATGGCTTTATGGACATTAATGTCCTGCCTGTGCGATTGCGAAAGTGGGCATCTGGGGAAGAAAGGTACCTACTTAATACAGTTTTGTGATGTAATATGGGTTGGTAGGTCTAAGGTGAGTAGGTATTAAAGGATATCTAAGAGTAGGTATAAGTGGCTATTTAAGAACAATCAGTGGCTATTAAAAAACAAAATATGTCTTACAAAATTGTACCTTTAGAGAAGTTTTAACGTAGGTAAAAGCAAATTCAAGTAAGTACTTTCTGGTTTGCGACAACAGATAACTTGTTACTTCTGACACATAATTACGATAATGCAGTTACATTTTGTAACTTCATTGTAAGTTTTATTGTACCTATACATGTACATACAAGGTATATAATTATGAGTCACGCCTATTGTCATATTGTTAACAAGCTGAGCTGGCAAACTTTGTTTGGCCAATATATATTATATATAGGTAATAGCGTTCATCTGCTATTACATGCATGTTTTATACATATAAATCAAGAACCACTCTATCTATTAAGAAAATCGTATCAAAATTCCTTGCGTTCTAAGATCTAAGCATACAAAGGGATAGAGGGAGGCGAATTTGTTTTAAACTATGTATTGATAGGGTTAGGTAGAGGTAGTTAGTAGCTACTAACTACCTCTGCACAACCATTTGATAATGACTGATATCTCACCTGCGACCCTAGCAAGCGCGCCAAGAAAGACCAGACATTGAACAGAACAAATACGCCCTGTGATTGACTGTTATGTCACACCTCGTAAGACTCAGCTTGTTTCAACCAATCGCAGTGCCTGATGTCTTGTCATGTCTTTCTTGGAGCGCTTTGCTAGGGGGAGCTGGAGGAACTCGGTGCTATTACACCTTTCATTGATTGTACCGTACTTAAGAAATATCCTAACTTTCGTGCTAAGTCAGACAACACTAAATTTTTCTCACTCTAGTCTAGCTGTTTCAACTTCTTCATTAAAGTGTCAACCAGTTGATCGGGATCGGTTATTCGGTAGAACATTGTAACGTTTTTTTAGCTTTTGAGATTCCTTGTTTGCCTTTTAGCTTTTGGGTTCCTTGTGGAAAGTTGTTTAGATTTAGCGTGTAAAATGATCCCGAGTAATGGTCTTAGAAACGTTGCTGTAGTATTTTCTTATGCAAAATGTATCGATATTTTATTCGATATTATTATATGAGTATTTAAGGAGTGCAGAAGCGTCTGTGGTTCAGTTGGTCGGATCCTTGACTTGTAACCGGAAGGTCGCGGGTTCGAGTTCGGCAACTGGACCAATGGGACTCTTTTTCAGAGCCTATGTACGCAACGCAATGCTCGCACGGTGAAGGACAACATCTTGATGAAACCCGCGCACCACAAGGTGTGTGAACCCTATAACGGCGATGGGCTCACCCCCTGTCATGTTGGGTTAAATATGCTTGGTGAACCGTGGGCATTTGCTTTAGCAAGTGCCTCTGCCTACTCCGCTTTGGGATTAAAAGGCGTGAAGTGTATTTATTTTAGTATTTAAGTATTTACTATGGAAAAAGTCGTGGAAAGCCTATTCCCGGGAATATGGATCAATATTGACATTAGAGTAAACTAAACGATTGTTCGACCCGCGACAATAGAATCGTTTTAGTGACGATAACACAGCATTGCGAGATGCTGTTAATAAACGTCGAAACGATAGTTTTATTGTTCTAAACTCATTACCTTGTAGGTTTTATTTAGATGTTATAACTGTCTGCATTGTGTTTAAATGTTTTATTGTTTAAGCATTTAAATTTAAGGTGTGGGTTTTAACATTACACTAACATATTGCATGGACTCAGATCCGTGAACCGTTGGCAGATCTAAGCATACATTGGGACAGACTTTCTTAATACTGTATTGATTTAGTAACAATATTGCACCCGTGCAAAGTCGGGGCGGGTACCTAATAAAAACTGTACCTAGTGGAACTGTACACATCCTTCAAAACACGATAATTACGTATGTATGGCATAATTATATTTATCTCCAATGTCGAAGTAAAGATAATAATATCTTGTCTTTAAAAAAGTGAGAAATTCCCACCTACCTTCAAAGTATGTAGGTACGGATAATAAAAAAATATCACAACTGCATTTACCTACGTATGTACTTACAACAGACTTTGATTCTGGTTAATCGGAATGAAGTTCTAAGTCTATGGTTAATAAAATGGTTACTTATAACTACCATTTATTTATATTTCTTAGAAGGTAGACTTTGTCATTTTTATCACCGAGTGCCAATAAACATTTTTATCACACAACCTACATACTACTGAACAAAGATGTGCAGGATTAGTTCTAAGGAAGACGTCAAGTAGTAAATGTCCCTTTTAAAAATCTTACTCTCCACAGAACGGGCAGCAGCGCTATCTGTGAGTTAAACCACAACACCACTGCGATCGCCAACCCGCCAACATTTCCGACATTTTCCCCCAAATGATCATGGAACAATTTGCGTGCGGAGGCCCTCGTCGAGCAGTGGACGTCATATGGCTCATGATGATGAAAAACTTACTTGGTTTATAGAATTGCTGTCATAGGACGTAAATGTAGCGTAAGGCCCGTATTCTGAAACAATCGGTACTCGAGTACTTTAGCTTGGGTTGTATAAACCATGAATAGAGCAGCAAACAGCGACAGAATATTATCATCTTTAGCTTAACTTTTTTTTTAAATGTGCAATCAGCTAAGAATATCAACTGCCTTAGTGATGTTTTGGTGACATAAGCATTGTCATAAAACCGGTAGAACATTTTCTTGGCCGAACGTACCTAATTTTGACAAGTCTTTGCCAGTGTAGCAATAGCGCCATTCTAACCTTATGAATACCATGCACTCCATGACTCCACTGAACCGTAGAAGGCACGAAATTTGAAAAAAAAGCACGTCTCAGGGATTGAGTGGGGGCTAGAACTGTATGAAAACATCGACCATCTCTATGCGCAGGGGAGCTTTGGTGGAGACTGGAGACCCAGCCTAAGATCCCGATTCACACTTGGCTCATTAAGAAGGGAATTATTTTCTTCTCACTTCTGTGTGACTTCACCTACACGGGTACATGTAGGTACATGTAACAACTATTTCGTTACATGTATCTACTGTAGAGCTGTTGTTCATGTTAAAGGTACAATCATAATGACGGGCTTACAACTTTGTGTAATACAAAGTTGTAAGCCCGTCATTATGGTATATTTCTGGTATTACCTACGTCATAACTTTATTGCCGTTCACTAAGCAGTTAGTAAGTATGTGATATATCACGTAGCATTGATGTTTGGTACTAGTCATTTGTAAGCAATATGAGATTAAGTCGAAACGTTTACAGAAGGCCCAGCAAGCGCGTCAAGGAAAATGCGACATTAAAATAAAAAACCCACTGTGATTGGCTGTTTGACACCTTTGGTGCGATTTCGCTTGTTTAACGAATCGCAGTGCTGTATGTTTATGTCTTATCATTTTTTCTTGGAACACTTTGTTAGCAAGGCTGGAGCGATGTAACACAAAGAAGGAAAATTGTAATTGTACACGACAATGTCTTACAAAATTTTTGACTGAAATTAATGCCGTCTTTTGTTGATAAAAATCGCATTGAGTGTAGTACCTAATCTTTGAAATTTTGTTAATATTTAGTTTTTTTATAATGTACGTGAAATGCAGCCGGTAGGTAAATACCGTAAAATGGGCCTATTTGGAAGACGGTGGGATATTTGGAATCCTTCATAATTCCAAATAGCTATTTTACCGTATAAACTTTACATTGGTAAATTGGCTGGTTGTATCCAGTTCATCAGTTAAGTACTTTATTAGGTATCTAGTAGTGGCGAAGCTAGGGGGTAAGTCGGTAGTACAAGACAAGCCTATGCCAGGCACATTAACAAATATTTTCAAGGAAATTAAGTAGCGTAGGGACTTATTATAGCTCAAATAAGTAAGACAAATAAAAAATCTTATTTAGATTTTTTATTTTTTAGCATTGGTTAAGTGCCTATTTTTGACTACCGGCTTACCTCCTAGCTTCGGCTACCTAGAGTTACCTATTACATGTTACAGGATAATAGTCATAATGAATTTGTTACTCGAGTTTTATCTTATCTTACCACGTATCCACGTACCGATCCAAATCCATCCAGGAGGGTCCCTTGGATATGGATGGACTTGAATTGATGTTGTGCGTATGATCAATAATCAATATGTATGTTGGGTCCTTGACGAAGGGCGTCCGTTATACAAACAGATTTCTAGATTAGATTATGAAGAAAAATCAATAGACAGGCACGGGCCTCTGACCTCGTCTATTACAATCATTATGTCAATTTAATAAAAATAATGTCTGGTGAGTCATAATTATGTATGTACATTTTATGAATGAGTTTATCGAAGCCATAATCATACGCGTTTGGCGAAAAAAATCAGCTTCATTGATAAGCTGAATGAAAGGCAGTAGCAACAGCCGGTGGTGATTGCCAATCAAATCAAAATCAAAAATCGTTTATTTCTCTATAAAATTGTACATGTTGGGTATAGCTACCTATAGTTGCACCACAATATAAGTAAAGTTATAAGTTGCTTGTGAAAAAGGTAGCAGTCGCAGCTGCTTTCATACTCGTAGCTAGGTTAGAAGACTAACCTGTGTTTATGAAAGACAGGCTCCTCAGGAGGCCTCAATTTATGAAGCATAAAAAAGAACAGTGTAAATGCTGTGCAACTCGAAGAACATTTCATATTGTTAATTTTGATTACCAACAAAATATGTGACAGCCCTTTATATGGGTTGTAATTAAGCACACGGTACTAACTAACATAGGCGAAGCATATGTATATAAAAAAAAAGTTATTGCTAACATGCTTAGGATTCATTTATCTGAAATAAATCTATACTAATATTATTAAGCTGAAGAGTTTGTTTGAACGCGCTAATCTCAGGAACTACTGGTTCGAAATGAAAAAATATTTTTGTGTTGAATAGAACATTTATCGAGGAAGGCTTAGGATATATAACATCACGTTGCAACTATTAGGAGCGAAGAAATAATGGAAAATGTGAAAAAAAAACGGTTTTTTTTCGTTGCGTTCGCTGCGAAAACGGTTCAAGATACCAAAAATATATCTATGAAAGAATTATTCCCCTTGAAATGATCTACGTCTATCTTTTAACATTAATTCTCTAGAACCGTTTTTATGGCAATCAAAGTCGGTCGAAATTAATGCATTATTTGTTATAATATTATAAAGAGGAAAGAAATGTATGGATGATTGTTTGTAACGAATAAAAGCCACTTGACGAAGGAACGAAAAAGAAACGCGAGTAACACCGCGCGGTACAGCTGATGAATAAATAATCACGCTCGTGGAAGCTCGCGCGGGCACTCCCGCTTCCTTCAAAGCCCCCTTTGTTTCACATCACAGCACATAGCCCCAGGGTAGCTTTATTCAATGAATAATAGGTATGCGAGTGGATGCTGACAGGCTATTTTAGTATCAATTCTGTTAATGTCATCTTAATTTTCCTATCTGTTTTTATTAGGGTATGAGTTTGAAATGCCACCGCCATTATCTTCTATCTTCTATATAAATAAAAATGAATCGCCGTTCGTTAGTCTGGCTAAAACTCGGTTTATTTTGGTCTTGAATTATTCGTGGCAGTCCAGGGAAGGTTTAAAGGGTGTATTTCTTCCAATATACGGGCTACAAAGGCAAAACAAATGTTTGCCGGGATAGCTAGTTAAGAATAAAAATGTTTTACTTTTTCCGGGGCATCATAATATCAGGTTAAACCACCATCGGGCGGAAAAACATCGAGTGGGTGATGATTGTTATGGTTTGTAAAGAGTTATACAAGATTTTAATCGATAATGGTGACATTTAAAATACACTTCATGTCTTTAATTCTCGAAGCGAAGTAGGAAGAGACGCTTGCTAACCAAAGTGTCGCGGTTCACCAAGTGTAATTAACACCACGTGAGCCCATCGCCGTTATATGGTTCACATACCTCGGTGGTATGCTGGTTTTATCATGACATGGTCTATATTTTGACATTCGAATAAAGCGTTTTGTAAAAAAGAGACAATCTACCAACGAGCAGCGCTTCATCATCACCACGTCTCAGCCCACTGACGTCCACTGCTAGACATAAGCCAAAGGCGCGCCACTACGATCGGCCGAGTAGCGCTTAATTATTTATTGATCGGGTATTATTTCAATATGCCTTTGCGAAACGGAAACTCGTTGAACATGACGGTTATTGTATCGTCATCATCATCGGCCTATACTTGTCCACTGCTGGACATAGGCCTCTCCAATTATTGCACGCCACTGTGATCTGTTATTATATAATACCCTATAACATTTCAAATGTAGCGTTATATTCTGTGCAACGAATTATATATTTAAAATCCTGACTACTGAATCCTTACTTTGTTGTAAAGAGCCGATAATATTGTTTCTTACGTTACAGATTAGATACGTAATTGTACAAATGTATGTATGTATACATATTTAAAAGAACAAATGTATGTATACCTATTAAATATGTATACATACATTTGTTTTACACCGCCAAGCGTGGTTACCTATCATTTTAAGAGTAATTAGGAGGTACCCACTGACCTAGGAGGTGACCACAAGGTTAGTTATTGAAATAAAAGGATACGATATGGGAAATAAAGGTACTACGTAGTATGTAGAGACCATGTACAGACACACTTGCCTACTAATGCATTTTTTTGTAGGTTTCTTTACATATTTATTTGTTGTTTAATTTATTACGTAAAAAATGAGGTCGTTCGTCTTTTAGGAAATTTTTGAGGTAGATTAGATAAGCTGCTTATTACTATTTTTGATCATGTGCTCGACGGGGAGGTAAAAAGAACTATACAAATAGTACTATGAAACACATAGTTACGTGAACACAGGTCCATAATACTTAGCAGGGTTGTCAAAACGCCTCCCAGGTCCCCTTTAGCCTGACAAATACCCCTTGACCTATAAATGCGTTGTAACTCATACCGAACTTATTACATACAGGTCTGCTGAAATTGGGTATTTGGCATACAACTGACAATTTAAGCTGAGCTTGGTATAATGTGGGAATATATAAACCGCGTTTATTGTAAAGCCGTTAATATTTAATATACCCGTATAATATAGGACCTGTTTGCTTTAGCAAATACCTCTGCCTACCCCGCTTTGTGATTAAAAGGCGTGAAGTGTATATTTAAATATACAAATAGTAGTTTTACTAAAATTGTCCATGATCCAGCAGAATGGGAGTATAAAAGGGATCATTCATTAAGCGATCAGCACATCGCATGTGATTCCTATCAAACCCTAGATATCCCAAAGTTCGCTACTTGTGTCGTGTGTTAGCAGAAACATTTCCGGTATTATTCTTTACCAAATTTTAGGAAAAAAACTAATTTGCATTACCTACCTGGAAGAAATCGCTCTGAGCGATAAGGTCGCCTTTTGCAGTCTTATCATTGTTAGTTTTATATTTGTAATGTACAGTGCAATAAAGAGTATATTAATTCATTAATTCAGTAAACTCACTTCCATAGTCGTTCGTCGTTAATACTTTACGCTCATTAGACTGAATCTACATTATCGCCTTCTCTTACTTTGTCTGTCAAAAAGTGATAGATATAGATTTAACGACAGATTATCACTAATGTACCTTGTGGACCGGGTTGCCTTACTGTTGAAGATATCGATCTTTATGTCATGTTTGGGCCTCTTCATATCATATTAATTTGCCTAACGTCAAGAAGACTTACTTTACCTTTATTCTCGGTACAGCGTTTTTTATTATTAAGGTTAGGAAGATTAAGTAAGTACTGTTTACTTATATTGTAGTATATGCCTATCTCTCGTGGTATCACAACATTTAAGGTATGCAGGTTAAAATATAAATATCTAGTGTATGTTAAATATCGTAAGTTATGTTTCCTAGTGCCAAGTGAATGTATTTTAAGTGAGACACGGTTTAACCGTATCGTGTTTATTCTTTTATTAATCGCAATCATCTTCGTCAACACAATTATTATATTCATTACATATTGCGCTAGTATAATACTTAGCTAGTGTAATTGATGCTTAAGCATAAATTTGCGAATCCAAAAACCTAATACAAAAATGATCATTTCCCTTACTATAAGTAATAATTTGCGGTGCCCACCAGGGTCTGCAATGTTGCAATATAATAGCACATAGGTACGTGCTTTATTTTAAGAACCTAACATTGTGCAATTTGATTCTTTTCATTTCATATTTAGATCGTTACTCGTCTTATATTAATGTTGTTTACCTATAACGTCCCCATTCCAAAGTCAGGGGTATCCACCCAGTGAAAGATGGTTGTGGACCTAGACCACCACAGCGGGTTCACTGCCGGTAGGTAGACTCTATACGGGGGTAGGTACGGTTTCCGCCTAGGAGGGAATGTTGTCGGGCGAACATAAAGGTATTTAGTATCCTATTTGTGTAAATATTTCATTGTTTCGTTCATACTGCTATTAAACTGATGAACAAAGGTTCAGCAACTCACTAGGACTCTATACATTTATCTGTATAGATAGGTATTTCCTACACACCCAAATCAAATAAAAAATAAGTAATTAACGTGTTTTGTTTATGTTGCAGTGTTGTTTACCTACATTGCATTGATACAAAGAGCTTGCAGGACCTACATTTGACTCAGATACAACTGTTCCGAGGCAATTAATTTTCAACTTTTAATAATGACCTTAATTTAATCAATTTACTTACTTCCTAAAAATCCAACGGGGACAGTGTGTGTTATATCGCTAAACGATATGTTTATCGAGTTTACAGATGTCGACGAATATGTCGACGACGATGTCTCTTCCATTTCCATTTTCACCGCCATAATACTACTCGCGTAAGTAAAAAAATAACTTAACTAAAAAAAACACTGGTTACATAGTTTGAAGCACTATCAAAACAAAGGATCCGCGGACAAAGGTCCGTAGCGCGCGCGCAGAGCACCCGTGCATGCGGCCGACCTGCACGGCTGCCGTTCACCTAGTGAGTGAATGAACGGGTTGAGAGAGCGGGAACGGACGGACAGCCATCTTTGTTTTGATATCGGTTATTCACTGATAACCCCACCATTAGTACGAATGCTGTACGAGTACGACATAACAGCTGGCATTGTTTGTTTGTTCACGAGGAGATGAGGTACTAGCTATAGTAGTTGCTGATTCTTTCTGAATGTAGAGCGTTCCTAACTCGTTTGTTCGTTTTCCAGTATGACCTTTAACGCCTTTATCTATTGTTTCGGTTACAGAAGAATCATTGAAACGTTTACCACACTAGTTGAATTCAATTTTGTTCTTTTAGTTATAGTAAAAAGTTCTTAAGGTTTTGGGCCTATGGAGAGAATGGATGAAAGTCGATTGACGTAAGAGATTTATTTTATATGGGTGATGTAATGAGCCGGGCTAGTAGAGGTCGCTCCAGAAGGACATACATCGACCAGATTGATGATGCCCTCGCGGAAGGTGGCGTGAAAAGTACTCGAAACCGAAGGTCATGTATGAAAACTACCCCTCTGGGAGACAGACGTGAAGTGTATGTGTATGTATGTAAGTTAATTAAAAGTGCACGAAGGTGCTGTTTTTTGTTACTCGTCCCGTATACTCCGGAAATACACTTTACAGGTCTGTAGTAGTACATACTGTCTCTGTACCGAGTGTTTTTCAGTAGGCATTAATGTACCGAAACTAAGTAATTTATTTCGATTTTCCCTAAACAAACCAGTTCATCATCATCATCAGCGACATAACTGGACGAGCAAATTGGTTGCTCTTTTTGTACAAAACTATCGTTTTTTGGTTTTATTTTTGTTTCTGGTCATTGACCCTTGCTGAAATGCACTCAGTACGGTATACAGGAATAGAAAAGACCGAAAGTGTATTTACCGTATGTGTAGTAAACACTGTTTAAGTAGACATACCTTCTCTTAGGTCAACAACTTTTGATTTTCTCTCTGTTAACAGAAAAGCTCGTCACAGCGTTCGAAATAGTTAAAGATGTAAGAAGATGCTTTCTTTTAAGTTACTGTTGAAGTGAATATATAATATGATAAGTTACGGACGTGTTAATCAGACAAATCGTTCTCGTATTTGATACAATGAAACGAGTCACTTTAATATTTTGTGATTAAAGTCACAAAATATTAGTCTGAAGATAATGTATTTTATACTTACTATTACCATTATCTCTATATAGGTACTTTGCTTGAAGGACGGTGATACTGTCAAGTAATTTTGTTTGGTAGCATGAGCTCTTCTTTTTCTAATACATATTATGTATGGCATTATCTTATATGTCACATTTTTTTTCTTTTCATGTGGATTCGGGCTTTGGCCCATTTGCCATTAGTCAAGAATAAACTCTTCGTTGTACACGAAATATCAATATTGTAAAAATGATATTGTCGGTATCATCGATAAAGTCGTCAAGCGTCAAAGTCGTGTCAAAATCTCATTAAAACGTGAGGGTGGACCATCAAATTTTAATGCTGCGTGGAACATTACACGGGAATAACAAATTGATCAAATAGGAGTCCTCTCCTTTACTTCTCACTCTCACTACATTATTTTTTATTTTTTTATATCTCTCGATTCCCGCGCAAAAACCCTATGTGGCATTTAGTACTTAGGTACGTGATATTTACTTAGGTCGTTGAAAAAAAAAAAAACACTCTTAAATTCTCCAAAAACCGTTTTCTTTATTAAATATAGTGGTATCCAAGAAATAATACGCTTTATGGTATTAACTATTGAGTCTTAAATAGTCGATGTCTTTCCTTAATTTTGCTACCTACTTTTACATTTCAAATTACAAAAAGTACCTACGGTAAAGCGGAGTTAATCGTAATTTTCTAGGAGAGTAGGAAAAAAATGGCTCATTGTAATAATACCAAAATAGTGGCCAATTGGAGAGACCTGTGTCCAGCAGTGGACAAATTTGGACTGATGATGTTCCTATTCACCTGACACTTACGATTCGTCCCATTTTACGGTACGTAATTGTTCGCAGGTAGGAAAGTTAGCGTCAGTACCTGCACACTGGTTATTTGAATCGATTTTGACTAATAAATTATACCTACCTACTCGTATAAGGATATTTAAATAAAACCACATCCGTTAGCATTTAGGATCTATACGCTAATTAATTTGTGTGTAGGTGTAGGATATTATATGTGCTTCCGGGATGTGGGGATAAATTTTATTTTTAATAATAAAATTATTACGTAGTAGGCAATTAGTAGGCACAATAGTTTAGTTTTTTCTTATATATTATGTATTTTGGTATCCAATTTAAAAATGAATTACAATGAGTGAGCAATGTAAAAAATACGAAATGAAGGTCTTTATAAGTACCTATTTGGTTTGGATATAACTAGGTAATTGTAATATTGTCAAAATGTTTGTCCAAAACTGTAAATTATAGATAAGTACAATGAATTTATTGTAAGTATTTACTGTAAAACGAACTTAAATAAACCCAAATAAATAGGGCTAGGCATAGGCAAGAATAACGAAGGTTACTTACTTAGTTTAACTTTAAAGGTACATTTTCATATAATGTAGAGACACTCACTAATGTATTTTAAGTACCTACACTAAGTACATACTTTTTTTTAATAAGTACAGATCTGAGAAAGGGTGACAAACATTAGGTAACTCGTAGAAGTACATTCAATCAACCAATCAATCAATAGTTTTTCCATTGTCAATTGTGGGGCACATTTTCATGTCTAGATAAATCATTTAAATTAAACATATTTATATTTAAATTACTTAAAAATAGGTAGTTTTCGCTTATTTAATTGTACAAAACACATTTTTTTGTAATACACAACTTTATCGCGTAAAAGACTTTTAATTTATAACACTAAAAATAGATCTATAAAGACTTAAACTATTACTGTACAGTTTCATAAAACACATTTCCAAATCAATAAATCGTAAAATAAACCGACAATACGTTGAGATTAAAATATGGCTGACGTTGGATTTTTTAATGTGAGCCCCCGTAACACAAAACTTACAACAGTATGATGTCATGTGAAAAATGTTCGTAGGTACGTCCATCGTCTGGTTCAGACCTTTCAGTCGTTGTCAACATACTTATAATTACGCAATCTGTACCAAATTCTACTTTAAAATTGTATTGTAAGCTTTAAGATACGGTACCCAAGATATTTGCAGACTCCGTGCACAGAAAGAGAGCAGATTGCCTATGTCTAAATTCTAACGAATATTAAAACAGGTACTACGTGGCTAATTGGCATAGGTAGCCGGCTATTAAGAGAAAATATCATTGGATTTGACTTTGTGAGCAATGTAAAAAATACAATTTTGAGGAAAGCTTTTTTTGATGTCGTGATATAAAGGCGGCCAAAAAAGTGGCCTATCAGTGTTGATGACACTTCCTGTGTAACAAAAATGTCTTAAACCTTGGTGTGGTAGACCATTTTCTACGAAGACTCTACCATAGACCGTTACGTTATCCTACGTTGTAAGTTCTGTAAGAACAGGACAGGGCCTAGCGCTCTTTCTAAATAAATCCTAGGTGTGGTAAATAATCAGTAGTCCGTAAACTAAATGGCTTCATCTCTTGTTGAGCCTGTACCAGAGGGCGGCGCAAGTCAAGCAGTGCATGAGCACGGCTGTGCACAACACCAGCGCCATGTTACCGCCAATGTCCACGTACTCCATGTTCATCTCCGTCAGGAACTTTCGCGGAGTCTTGTAGTGGCAGTATTCTGAAGGAAAAAAACATCACAGTTAAATAAGGTTAAACTGAGTTTTTTTATAATAGTACGGTTTTCTATGTAACAATGAGGTATACTACATCATCA
The DNA here is from genome assembly GCA_012932125.1 of Conopomorpha cramerella. Lineage (NCBI taxonomy): Eukaryota > Metazoa > Arthropoda > Insecta > Lepidoptera > Gracillariidae > Conopomorpha > Conopomorpha cramerella. The sequence goes on along the minus strand of SJJU01070707.1, from coordinate 59,465 downwards.
TCAGCCCATACCTGTCCACTGCTGGACATAGGCCTCTCCAATTGCACGCCACTGTGATCTGTTTTCGGCTTCTCGCAACCAGCTTCTGCCAGCCATCTTGCGTATATCATCAGTCCACCTTGCCTGAGGGCGTCCTACACTCCGTTTGCCGAGACGCGGTCTCCACTCCAGAACTCGTTTTCCCCACGGTCATCGGTTCTACGGCAAATATGGCCGGCCCACTGCCACTTCAGCTTGCTAAAACTATGAGCTATGTCGATGACTTTGGTTCTCTGTCGGATCACTTCATTTCTGATTCGATCCTTCAGAGAAACGCCGAGCATAGCCCTTTCCATAGGAAAGTAACTAAACCAACAAAACAAAAGTAAACATAGTATACAAAGTAACTTAACTACACTGCTGATGGCTATTCACGAGTATTGTATGATCATGATTTAGTAGAGATGCTACAACGCTAGATCTCAGGACATTTGCTACAACGACGCTACAATTAAGAATGTAGCAAATACAAGCACCCTACATTTCAGAAAACTTACTACAACAACGCTACATCTCGGCACATTTGCTACAACACCGTTGCACCTCCGAACATTTGCTACAACAACGCTGCATCATCATGTTTGACATTGAATGAATGAATGAATTAACATACTCTTTATTGCACACTGTACATTAGGTACAAATGTAAAAAAATACAATGGAAAAATTGCAAATGGCGACCGACGGTAACATTAAATTATGATTAAAGGAACTTTACATTGTATGAAGTATGACTTTTATGACTCAGAAATATTGTGAAGGTGAAGCAAAAGAGCATGCATCCCTAATGTAAAAGTGAAAAGTACCCACCCAAACTGCAGTGTATGTTGGTTCTGTTGAACCCGTACACCGCGTGCACGGCAACGTGGAAGCCGGCGCGGAAGTAAGACACGTGGTGCAGCCAGCGGAAGCCGTGCGGCGTGTCGGCCAGCGCCAGGCAGAAGCCGAATACAGAGAACAGACACGCCAGCACTGGACCTATGAATACGGCAATCTGACGGAGGAATATAAAGTATTTGTTTGTTAATTTGCAATGTTCAAGATATGCCAGTACTGGACTTTTGAATACGGCAATCTGAGGAAGGAAACTAATAACTTTTAGCTGTTTTGCTATGAACACATTTAAGTTACGGGTGAATAGGCAAGTAGACTGCGTACTACTGCGTAGCTAATTCACAGCAGGCTGGAGGATGGTTAAACGCTTCTTTGTTTGCAATAAAAAACATTCATAGTACATTTCCATATAGAATGTGATTCTAGTATTAGAATAAATGAGAGAGATTTTATTAAGTGAATTCCGGAAGTATAAAAAATAGGCTGATTAACGCTCCAAGGACTTTAAGTAATCTCTAGATTTTGAGAGAACGACGGCCTATTTTTAATAAATAGCTTGTTCATAAGATTGTAATAGCGAACTCAAGTGAGAAGAGCGCCTAGAATTATGTAAAACCAAACAAACATCATATAACGTTAAGCAAGCAAATTGCTAAGATAAGATATGCAGGCGTTACGAATACAAAAAACTTGTGTTATTAAGATCGTGGTTAAGAGAAGTAAACAGTAATTAGGTACTTGCGAAGCAAAAACCCATATTATTGTAGTATTTATCTTTTAGTCCTCGTCTAGACTTTCGTGCTATAGTTGGAAAGAAACATCGTTCAACTAAATACATTTATAAACAACATTTGTAAGTAAGGCCACAAAATACCTCTATTACCCCTAACACAGGTCGCAATTAACGACAGTCTCGTTCAAATAGTGTTTGTGTAAAAGAGACATACTGTACTCTAGCCACACTTTAGCTTAAATATGTAATGCGCCATTCGTAGCTTAGTAGGAGTGGAGCCGCTGATACTCTGATGATATGAACTCTGGTGATATCTCTTTCCTACCAGTGGAATAAAATAACACTACGGCATCTCCTAAAAGAGGCCTAAGTTAGTTGACAACTAAACCCTTACACATACTACACAAGTAACGTCATCTCTCTCCAATAATGTTTGTGTAAAAGAGACACACTATACTCAAGCGACTTGCTACGTACCTTAGTGGGAGTGGTGGAGCCGATGAAGTACCCCCAGGCCTGCGCGCAGAGCGAGGTGGCGACCACGGTGGCGAGGAAGAGAGTGGCGCGCGTCGGCTCCAGCGGGTTCTCCGTCAGCCAGTACGACAGCACCACGTATGACACGCACGATATCATCTGGGCAAATATTATATTATTAATCAATACATAGTATAAAACAAAGCCACTTCCTGTTGTCAGTCCTTATGTATTGAAAACTACGCAACGGATATTTATTCGGTTTAGATAGGATAAGGATTTGGGTGGGCCCTGAAGAATATCCTCTGGGGGCCCAGGACCCACCCAACACCAGCGATAAATGAAGGCCATCGGGGGAGTTTTAGTCAGTAGAAGTCTGACACAACCCAGTCGCCGTCTCCATAGCGGCGGGGTGTCCATGAGGAACTCCCCTTCATAAAGAAATAAAAAAAAGGATAAGGATGAATTTGAAAGAAAATTTGGATCTCAATAACGTTTCTAATACCATTACTCGGGGTTATTTTACACACAGTAACAGTCAGACAGAACCCATTACAAAGCATATCAATCATTTATTTATCGTATGTGTAAACGAACTTTCGACTATTGACTAACTAATAATAAAACATATCAGTGAATATTATTGATTTCGAAATAAAGATAAATATTATTTGATTATTAAACCATAATAGTTAATTGGCCGATATAAAGATATTACACATACACAATAGGTACTTCTTACATAAAAATAGTTGTAGGTATTATTAGGTAGATATATAGCATATAAAATAAGTATATAACTGATCTAATTTTTAAAGTGTTGTTTGTGTTACTAAACTGTGTTCGAAATATATGACCGCCGACTGTAACGTAAGCAATTTTTTTACTAGTTGTATTTTTCGTCGCAAATGGTTTTTTAACTACATATAATGCTTTATACGGCATTGACAAAATTTTTAACACATATACACTTTCGTGTAAAAGGACTCCTAGCAATGGTCTTAGAAAAGTGGTTGGGCTATTCATATTGAACAAATTTTACTATGGCGACAAAGCGGGGAAATGAAAAAAATGTCGCCATAGTAAAAGTTGTTCATATTGGCGAGCCGAACAACGTTTCTAAGACCATTACTCGTGGTCCTTTTAAAGTCTGTATTTCAATATTTAGTAAATACAGATTTCTGTAAAGTTTTAGCTCACTTTTGCAAAAATAATCGAAGAAAAAGTTAAAATTTACATTTTGTCACTTACGATAAGTCGGCCGTGGCTCGATATTATCATTGTCATTAATGATTACTAGTTGTAGGTATGGTTCAATAAGAGATTCATCATCAGCCGCATAACGTCCACTGCTGGACGAGGGCCTCCCCCAATGAGATCCGTCATTTGGGGTGAAATGCCAGTAATCGCCACGCTTGGCAGGCGGGTTGGCGATCGCAGTGGTGTTGTGGTTTAACTCACAGAGAGCGCTGCTGCCCGTTCTCTGGAGAGCTCCCTCGGACACAATAAGAGATTAACTTTAGTAAAGGTTAAGAGCCGGGGTATGCAAGGTGGAGAGGAAAGCCGACAATAGCAGTGACAGCTATCCGTAAAAAAAAATATGTATCGATACACAATATTCAAACTCCAAAAATGTCTTATGTAGATGTCGCTAGTAGTTGTCCAGGGTGACTTCTGTCAGTCATTTTTAGTACGTTTTCCAATATTTGAGTAAGTTATTCAAACTTCAGAGACTTTTGTAACATGTAAACAAACAATAAAAAATCAACTTTCATGCTTGAAGTCAGTAATTTCGTTGACATTTATCCCCCTTTATACAAATAGCGCCATCTGTGTGTCACTAAAAGAAACAAGGTCCCTGAAAATTCCCCATTAGCTATAGTTCGAACAACACGACTTACAAGCAGCCCAGCGGGCTTTCTATTAATATTATGTTTTCCTTTTAAAATTGGTAGATAGGTAATAAATTGGTAAGTACCTGGAATGGTAATTCCACTGCTAATATCGAAACGATGTATGGGCCCAAATTGTACCATCGATTGAAGTGTTCCGCTTTAAGTATGTCCATCTCCAGGGGAACTGAAAAAAAATAATGTAAGTTTCAAAGTATGTTAATGAATCGTTTATTTTATAACATCTACATTTCAAACCTTAAAACAAAAGGTGATACTTTGATACGTACTACGTACTATGATACGTTGGTCGGATACTTGACTTGCAATTGGGAGGTCGCGGGTTCGAGTCCAGCAACTGGACGTGTACCAATGGGACTCTTTTTCAGAGCCTATGTACGCAACGCAACACTCGTACGGTGAAGGACAACATCGTGATGAAACCCGCACACCACAAAGTGTGTAAACCCTATAACAGCGATGTGCTCACCCCCTGTCACGTTGTTGGGTTTAATACGCTTGGTGTAGCGTGGGCATGTGTTTAGCAAGTGCCTCTGCCTACCCCGCTTTGGGATTAAAAGGCGTGAAGTCATGGTACCACCTGGGAAGTACAACCTATCAAGATAGAACATTAATCATAAAAGTGCACTCATAATTGACCGAATGGAATAATCGCGTAGCAACCATACTGAACAAAATCATGCAGGAAAATTATGAACTTGCGAAGCAGCGATGAAATACAAATAAATTACTTATGTATTTATGTTTATGTTTATTTACCAACTTAAGAGCTAACACACATGAGAAAAATAATAATAATAGAAGAAACAATAGGAAAAACAATCAATAATACACATAAGAGACAAGGCAATCAAATTCTCATCTTCTATGTACATAATATTTTCTTGAAATCATGTAATTTTTTTGTGGAATTAGTGTAATAATGTGCTGGTGATGATAAGTAACATAGTGAACGTGAGAAGTAAAGGAGAGTCCTTTTTGATCAATATATTGTTCCTGCGTAATGCTCCACGTAGCATTGAAATGTCCATCACATTTCCAAACTCATTTATTTTAATGAGATTTTGACTTTGATTATCATAATGTACGTATGAAGACATACTTGAAAAAAAAAGCAAATACCCCGAGCCCACAATAAGAAAATGATCAGGGAAAGATTAACTCGTTAATATAAAGTTCAATGAACACAAATCGCGATAACAAATTTATGCATACATAGATATTATATACACTGTGTAAGGGTGTTACTACACAAATCGATTGATTCTTAGTCTGGGGTTGACTGAGGTTCGAACGATCTACCATAGGTTGATTAGTCGATCTATTGGTTTGGTAGAAGCTATCGATCGACGTCGACTAATACATTCTAAGACTATCGATCGATTGGTGTAGAAACACCCTAAGATTATCCATAATAATTATTATCAATATTTAAATGACTCTCGTTAGCACCATACATAGTTGCCGTTCAATGATTCTAAACATTATAGGTAAGTAATTAAAAAAAGTAAACCCGTGTACATAACGTAATTGTTATCTATTAACACACAAAGGTCATAATTGCTCGTAGCCATTCGCGTAACGTCTACGGAATAAATCTTTATAATATAATTGTATAATATATTGTATGTTACTTAATTTAAAAAATAATTTTATGCTGCATACTTATAAAAATGTACCTAATATACTGCCTGTAAAAGGACCCCAAGCAATGGTTTTAGAAACGTTGTTGGGCTCGTCAATATAAACAATTTTTATTATGGCGACAATGCCGGAAACGCAAAAAAAAAATTCAGCCTAACAACGTACTACTTTTACACTCTGTATGTATTAAATGTATCAATCAACCAATCTTTATTTGTGTGGTTCAAAAAAGCTATCTTCTTTGGAGTACTCTACTTATTCTAGAAAATAAATAAAAACGAAAAACCACTGCATCATTAAATGGTAAGCAATACATAGTATAAAATAAAGTCGCTTCGTCGCGCTGTCTGTCGACTCCCCTTTTTACTCCCTTAGGGGATGAATTTTGAAAAATCCACGGAACTCGGAACTCTCCAGAGACGCAAGCGTGACGATTATGATGAATGTATATTAATATAACGTTTGCCGGGTCAGCTAGTACATAAAAAAATAAATGCAGTAAAGTACTCACAACTGAGTGTAACAGACATCTTCCCAGTGTAGACGACGAGCAGCATTGATCCATACAAGTATACATAGTTGCCGAGCACTGTGCTGGCCTCCGCCCCCACTCCCGAGTACAGGTAGCCGAACACCAGCGCTATCACCACGTGACACGCCACGCGGTACATGAACAGCGACTGTGGAAGAATCAGGAATTAACTATTTAGATAGGTAAGTACCTAATAGCAAAGCCTTTGTGATCGTGAGATTCCAGGTTCCAGACCGGCTGTACTGGACACACGTGGTATACACCAATGGGTCTCTTTTTCAGAGTGTATGTACGCATCGCAACACTCATACGGTGATGGATAATATCCGGAGTCACCCCCTATTACGTTGGATTAAATACGCTTGGTGAACCGTGGATATTTGTTAGCAAGTGCCTCTTACCCCGTTTTGGGATTAAAAGGCGTGAAATGTACTTTTTGGGTGATGACAATTTACAATATTTTCACACAATTATACTAAGGTAATACGGAAATATCATTTGAACTGAAAGTCAATCGCGTCGGCGGGCCTATATTGGAAGAGAAGGCACAAGTCCGAAGCTACGCGCCTTGGGGATGTCAGTGGGTTGATTATGCCGTTTAAGTTGCTTTCCCGTTACCATGGATCTAACATGAGGGGTGGTGAGCCTAACGCTCAAAATGGACACATTGTGTGCTATGTGGGTTTTCTTAAGACCCATATTCTGAAACAATCAGTATACAAGTGTGACTTGAGCATAGTTTGTCTCTATACACAAACAAGCATAAAGCACATACCTTACTTGAGGATAGATCTATGCTTGAGTGGGGCTTCAGAATATGAGCCTTATTTTTTTTTAAATGAGGAGTTTTCTAAATAAGGTCAATCTGTCAAAGATAGTGGAAAACGAAAGAGATGCAACTACTATGTTCGTCTTTGGACTCGCTCTTTTGTGTTTCCGCTATAGGTAAACCTGTGCTGAGGAAACAGGCATGAGGCAGAGGTATTTGACACATAGTATTTTAAAGACTAAGAAAAGTAATAACAAGATTGATTTTAAAAAGAACTCCTCATTACAATGAGAACTATATTTTATCGACTAGTGTAGGAATGCAAGTCGAGGTCGACAATACCGGTTGATAACTGTTTATAGTTGCAAAATAGGTATCCGTACAATATCGTTTGGGTAATATACAATTAAAATAGCTAATTAATAAATGTACTACCTGCCTATTTATAAGATATCGTTAGGTTAAGTTGGGTTCAAGGTATGTATTATATTACCATAATTACATTTGTTTTAATCAATTTACAAAAGAAACATAGTTGTGGTGTGTGTCGCAATTTCTTAGTCTATTTATACGGATATGTTCTGATATATCTACGGTAAGTATGTACTTATCTATATTTACATTTATAATACTTCATCTCTTGCTTAGCATTTATCACATTTTTTTTGTATTTTGTATTTACCTGTGCACCTTTTTCACCTTTAATATTATATTGGCACTTTTTATGGTATTATCAGTTATAAACATACATTTCAAATGCAGAATTAACGGACCACACGTTAAGCTTTAAAGTTATAAAGAAGTTGTAAAGTTATGCTCATTTTAACCCAACCAGTATATGGCGAGTTCATCGTATGTAGTTATGCGGTTGACATATTTTATGTTGAGCTAGTTTCTTCAGTGTTTTTCTTCACCGTTAAGCTCAGGCTAAAGTAACGCTGTTCAGCTCTCGTCCGCGGTGGCGATCATGTGTCATTGTGTATGAACTTCTAGCGTGATATTGAGAGAGCAACGACTCTCAATACCGGGGGATAGAAGATTGGAAAATTATGTTTTTTAATTCTGCGCGAATGAAGTCGCGGGGTATGCACCAGTGTTTTATAAAGTAGGCCCCAGAGCGCGCATGATGACTTAAGTAGGACGCTGCTCGTACCGTGCACGCCCCCGACGTGCATGGATAATAGCTGAATGCGTGTTGATTTGGCCGTAGCTTAAGTTTAAGTGCGTTGTGTAGCGTATTGAGGGTCGAAATAAGAGATCTCTCTCTTATCATATCATATGTTTGCAATCATATGTATGCATCGCAATGCAGCGCATATATATTTTTTCTCTTCTTATTTTTATACAGTCTTTAGTTTTAGTCTTTAGTTTAATTCCTATGTGGGATCCAAGAGAGAAGGCTAGCCCCCTCGGGATCTAGCCCAGTCATTATTGTTTGAGCTCTGGTCTATTCTGGATGCCGCTGTAGATCCTGGCTCTAACAGTGGTGCGAAAGTGGGTTGGAATATCCCGGATTTACAAAAGTCGAGGTAGGTACCCAAGGACATGGAGGTTCTGTATACCTACGTCTGAATTGTTGTAGTGTTTTCATGAGAGACATAGGTACTTACATAATTCCTAGTATTCATGAGGTAGTTTCTGTAGAGCAGTATCCAGGTTTGCCGGAACAGGCCGGACTGCCGATACATGTTCTTTTTGAAGTTCTGCTGGTTTTTCGTGTCAGCCATAAAGGGCTTGTATGTAATGCCAATATCTGGAAAGAAAATAAAATCATTAGCATGAAAATAAATGTTACAGGTAGTCTATAGTATCTACGTATTTAATATTAGATCCGAATTTGAGACCTTTTAATCCCACCTCATAACATAACCTAGCTGAACCCGCACCTCCTGTTGCGAGAGTTCATCTCTACTCACTTGTTCAAGTTGGTAGTCCACTATTGTGAAATGCAGCTATCAATCTCCCTATTGGTGTGAGTGTGTGGTGTGCATTCCAAATGATTTCCTGGTTATACGCATCAGATTAATAATTTTATAAAATACCCTTCACGCCTTCTTTAACACTAAACCGGGGTAGGCACCTTTGTCACATGGGAATTACGCGGGAGATTCAAACGGAAATGACAACGCCATCAAAGGTGTTACAAAAACACTTAGCACAAGGAAACACTTCAGCACATAGGTATTATTTCATTGAGAAATCAGCAGTTCAGTCCTCTAATAATATGTTATTAATGTTCACAGCTCTATTTTAATAGCTCCGATCATTGAGCATCTAATTTGCCTGCCAATTGTAACTAGTGTTTATGAGCGCTTACATAGTCATTATTACTTGCGATTGTGATAGCGTTTAGAAACGTTAGATTATCATACATGTGTCATTGGCGCCTGCGTTGAATGGGATGTGTGATATACAGAGTGTAAAAGGACCCCGAGCAATGGTCTAAGAAACGTTGTTGGGCTCGTCAATATGAACAACTTTTACTATGACGAAAATTCGGGGAAATTAAAAAAATCATATCCATACAAAATGTTCCTAGGCAGAAAATGTCTATTTTGTATGGAGCCTAACAACGTTCCTAAGACCTTTTGAAATAATTGGGGTCTTTTTACACTCAGTATACTTTTTTTATAAACGAGAGAGCCAGAGATGGTATGGTATATGGTGACAGATAAGTACTAGATTATGAGGTAACAACTGTGCAATTTATAGGATCGTTTTAGTTACAGTGTTTTTAGGTTGAACTGATTTGGATTATTCTTTTAGAAAAAATAGGACATACACATAGGGCACGTTAAGATATCAAATTATATATAACAATAGAATCATACTAGGGGATATGACAAACTTACTAGGCGGCGCTGGTAAGGCGGGTAATATAGGGGTGGGCGCTTCAGCAGCTATCTCGTCCCGTCGTTCCCTCATGGTGGCTGCTACCTTGTTCAGGTCCACGTCATACTCTCCTGACGCCACCTCCATCACTATAAAAAAAGAAAAAAAAACAAAATTATTTTTTTATAAGGCACAAACAGTGGTTAGTGATGGTGAGAGATGACATTTCGTAAATGAGTATGTGTTTACTGTTTGTGTGTATTTAAACAGAGGTACAGATGATGATGAAATGGGTAGGTACGTTTTAACTATAGGTTATCTAAGTACAGTCGATCAAAAATAATGGTCTATCAAGTTTGATGACACTTCGTAAAGCTCAAAATATAAACAGAACGTAGTAACAGATAGTAAAAATTAACCTTCATTTCAAATTATTATTAATATTCATATGAACACCTTAGTTTGGATCATGGACATACGTCTTGGGTCTCTTCTTCGCATAATCTAATTTGGGTCGGAGAGTCAAAACCGTTTGAGTTCCTTCGGGTACTCCCGGGACCCGCCCTGTTCGCGACACGGAGGTATTCATGGGTGGTTCAGTCGGTAAGGTCGCTATGGCGGCGGGGGGTCCATGAGGATTCCCCCAAGTAAAGAAAAAAAAAGGGGAACGTCTGTCGAGTCCACTAGTCTAAATACTTATACATATAAAAGGAGAAACTGACTGAAAGACATATCAACACACAGCCCAAACAGCTAAACTTAGGCACTTGAAATTTTGAACGTTCCTAGCTTAGGTACCGTAGGGGTGCACTAAGATAGGAATTCCAGAAATTCCCACGGGAATAATGGGAAAATACTTTTGTATGAAAAATCTAAACTACGCGAATGAAATCGCGGGGCGTCCACTAGTGTCTAAATATATTTAATAATACCTCTAGTATTGTTTATTCAAGCATAACATATAAATCTCATCTAGGTATAAACTGACACCTTTTAAAGGCCCCGAAAAATTGTGATAAAATTTTAACACTTACACACACTTCACTTCACGCCTTTAATCCCAAAGAGGGATGGGAGAATCCCATTTTAACATGTTGTATATTCGAATGCAGTGATCAAAATTGTGCTTATAGGTGCAGCAGAGATAAAGTGAATGGAAAGTATAGTTCTTCAGTACAAGTTGTACAGTAAAAGATTTGATCGTTTTTTTTCTTCTGTGATTGATCTTTATTGGTATAAAACGTGTTTTGATATCTACAAAAAAAAAAAAGAATCAAATAACATAAAATAAAATGTGTCTCCTCTATTTTGCATTTATACAGCCAATATTTTGTATATAAAAATCTTCCAACAAGTACATCTTGGAAACGAACTCGAAAACAGTAGCAATAGTGACTTTTGAACACCCCACTCGAATATAAAATATTAAAATTTCGTAAAAAATGACTACATTTCACTATCAACTGTTTCGGGGTCCTTCGAGTACAACAGTTACATTGACCTGAGAAGAGTCAAGGCCTGAAGATTATTTTCGTTTATAATGTATATGTATTACTTAAATACGCGTGCAAAAAAGTTTAAATATTTGAGACGCATCTACAATATACTAAAGGTTATTCAGTTCGATTTCATAGACAGTTTGCGAACGCAATCAGTCGATTAGGTTATACAATGTGTACGCGATATAATCAATACTTAATATTTCCATAAATACCAATCTATCTTACCTGCTCCAATAGTAAAGTCATGAACACAGATTTCTTTAAGCGAACGACTTAATAGAATTGCATTAGGTAATAGCTTCTATTAGTTTCTGCATAAGGACTCGACCTGAATAAGCGGAGCGGAAGAGCAAGCGGGTTTCTAAAACTGGTATTAGTAAGTATAAAAGGTACAAGTTGTCATAGAACCTTCTATAAGGTTCCACACAGACCATGGTTTCGTAAGTTTATAGGGCAGGAATGTAGTAGTTACTTAAGAGAAATGTCCAGTTATGTCATGTAAACCGGTAAATTGTCAAAGTATTACTGGAGTTTCATGTTTGGAGTTCGTAAACTCACGCGTGTACGCACGTGGGCTCTGTTGGTCATGTTGTGTTAGGTAAGTAAACTAAGCTACTGATTTAAATACCTCTACAATATGGTAGCGTTTACATTATTAGCATTTAATGAAAATGAATAGTCTTATGTATTGGTACAATTTTCGCAATGAAACTGACGTAAAGTTTTGCCTGATTGACGAAGATGTATGAATTTAATTATGTATGGAGGTCCCGGGATCGCGAAAAATGAAGTCTTAACCCCTTCTTATCACTGCTTAATGTAGATCATGTGGACACGTCTGCTAATACAAGAATTAAGAAGATAGTTGTAAAATTACTTAAACTTCGAAGTCGACTTAGAAATTCAGTAATAAAATAATACAACATATAGTAAAAAGAAGCAACAATTATATTCTATTGGTACAGAACTTTAACGACAATAATAAACTTGGCCCCCAGACAACTGTAGATTTTTAAAACTAGAAAAAGTTAAACTGTATTAATTCCCGCGTTCGCTCATCGCCGCGACCACGCCCTTATGCACTTTTACCTCTTCTTGCATAATGTAGAGGGTCTATTGCCTATTCTGCTCGTCCTCGTTTTTCGTTGCGCAACATACAATTTTCCCAACTGAATGAACTGTTTTGTGGTTAAACAGACGACGTACTTTTGTTATTTCTATGAAGTAACAGGTGTCTCGTCGACCACAGACTCGAGTGCCATGGCGAAGGCACTATGTAGAGGTATAACTGGAGGAAAATATTACATGAAAATTCGAAATAGCTAAGGAAACTATGATGTAGTTTTCATTAGATAGATTTTTACCTGAGGGTTGATTTCCGCATGAAGGTTTTCCCCAGAGCTAAGTCTTAAGTCAAACCGGGTCTACGTCTAGTCGTCAGTCTTGTATTGAAGCCGACAACACGTCGACGCCGGCTCATCGCTTATAGAGAGATCGATACAACACTGATGACCGTGATTAGTTCCGGCGAAAAACTGTATCGTGGGTATGATGAGTCCATGAGCTCTCATAGTGAAAACACTAAGAAAGGCAAGATCTATAAATTGTACTGGAGATGAGTTTTGGATACCAGGAGACCAAGTCTGCTATCGTAGCGGCTCCAGGTTGCTTAGTCCTTTGCATTGCTGTTGAAACATGCTCACCGCATTGCCGTTTATGTTAAGAAAAAGCGCTAAACAAAGCGCAGAGGTAATTTTTGTATACTATACAGGTTGATGCAACATACCCATATCCATAAGTTGAAGTCGTTTGAAAATTTTACCGCTTCGTAGAAAGAGAGCACAACGAGTTTGTTTGAGGAGTTCGAATTTACCTTCACACCTGGGTGCCAAGTATGGCATCGTAGCGGTAAATGATGTTAACATCATCAATGATGTGCATCGCTGTTTTGCTAAAGACGAAAGTGAAATGAAAGTAACGAACTCAGCAATGCACATTGTTTTCCGGTAGGATGCCAGAGCGATGTAATTACGAGAGTAGACTTAGGCCTCTGGTGAAATGGACTCTGTAAAGTCAATAAATACAGTAGTCTGTGGCTTGCGAGGGTACACCCGATCAGCCTGTATAGTTAATAATTACTAGTTGACCCAGCAAACGTTGTTTGTTTAATATACATTTTTCATGCCCGAAAACACGGTTGGAAAGATGTTTTCTAAAAATTAAACCTAGCTAGATCGATTTATCGCCCCCAAATCCCTCTACATACCAAATTTCATGAAAATCGGTGCAGCCGTTTCCGAGATTCCAAGCTAGATCGATTTATCGCCCCCAAATCCCTCTACATACCAAATTTCATGAAAATCGGTGCAGCCGTTTCCGAGATTCCAATTATATATATATATATATACAAGAATTGCTCGTTTAAAGATAAAAATTGTTGGTTTATTTTAATACTGTGACACAATTATCCTTTTTTTTGCGCTGAAAGATAAATGATTATCCTTATTGTTGGCCGTTCACACAGCGTTATTATAAATAAAGATATTATAATATGAATAATGGACTTTTATAATGAAATTCCTATTGTTTTTAAGTCTGCTTGTTCTTACTTAATAGGGATATTACTTACCAATAGTTATGTTGATGGATGGTGATGAACCTGTACATAGTTTATTTTGTAATTAACCCTGCTGTTCCGGGAAACATTTGTTTTGCAATGGTAAGTCGTTTGTGTCACGTGTATTGGAAGGAATAAGTATAGCTGGTATGGGGCGTATGAAAAATAGGTGCTGGATGAATTTCAGACCAAGGTTATGGTAACTAACAATGTGAATTTTATAAAAAAAATGTTATACAGTTTACCTTCTTAATTTATATTTTCAACGTTTCCATTATTTTCCGTATTTAATATGTCTGATTATCGTGTAAATGCATCTATCGATTCCGTCGGTACGATAAATGTATAGGCAATTCATTGTATACATGAATACATATATACACTAACTAAAGTACTGAACTAAGCACTGCTCATGTACATACGGACCGTTCACATTTATTTAACACTAGTGGACGCCCCGCGATTTCATTCGCGTAGTTTAGTAGTACCTGCATTATATATTTCTAGCGTCTAACTTGAGCGGTTTAACTTTTTCATGCAAATGTATTTTCCCGTTAATTGCCGTTCCCGTAGGAATTTCTGGAATTGGGCTGTGCGTTGATATGTCTGTCAGTTTCTCCTTTTATTTATTTAGATAAAACAAAGTCGCTTCCCGCTGTCTGTCATGTATGCTTAGATTTTTAAAACTACCTAACCTAATACCCCCATCGCGTTTTTACAATAGGACAACCAGGAGAACGGCAAAACGTCATCCATACCAGGTGGATTTACCATTTACGGTTTGTGTATACTTTCATAATGCGAACCGCTAGGATGTGGAATGACTTGCCAGAATCTGTGTTTCCTGCTCAGTACAGACCTTCAGGTCTTCAGTTGCGGGTGAATAGGTACCTAATGAACAAATGTGCTCCATCGTAGACCACATCGCTACTTAACATCAGACAGGATGGTGGTCAAACGCCTGTTCTTAGCGGTAAAAAAAACTACGAAACGGATTTGTTTTAATAGATAGAGTGATTCTGGAGGATGGTTTATATGTATAAAGTAATGTTAACTTTTTTTTTTTTTGGACATTTTTACACACGGTCACCTGACCCCAAACTAGGATACCCTGTACTATGGGTGCCAGAGACTGATACACTTACATAAATACTTTTAAATGCATACATAGATAAATAAAACACCCAGACGCACACAACAAATGCCTCAGCTCCGTCCGTGTCCGTGGCGGGAATCGAACCCGCGACCGTCGTCCTAGAGGCAGATATCCTGACCACTAGTCCATGCCGGCCATCAAATGAGGGATGAGTGAGAGTATTATAAACGTAAGAGTAAACAAACATAATCCGAATGCTCCGAAATGCTAAGCTATCAGGATTACAACGTGTTATTGTGAGTCAACCATAAAAGATAGACATAGGTTGTTACGGGATATATTTTAGACAATTTTATATTGAGTAATGCGTACACGTATGACGGATACGTGATTTCTATGTAACTTTAACCATTAAAGCTGCACACGCGACGGAAGCATAAAAAATGGAGTAACTTCTCCCGTTTTCCCAAAATTTTCCTTCACTACTCTGCTCCTATTGATTGTAGCGTGATGAAAAGTATCCTATAACCTGCCCAGGAGTATGAAGAATAATAATAATTGTACCAAGTTTCGTTAAAATCTGTCCAGTAGTTTTTGTTTCTATAAGGAACATACAGACAAAAAAAATAATGATTGCATTTTTGGCATCAGTATCGATTACTAATCACCCCCTGATAGTTATTTTGAAAATATATTTCATGTACAGAATTGACCTATTTACAGATTTATTATAAGTATATATTTGATATTATGTTATATATATTATTATTATATGCCGACCGCGGCTCCTGCTTGAACAGGCAGAGTATGTTGCGTTTTGTCTGACTCTAATAGCGTCAAAAAGAGACAAATTCACCACAAGAATGGACAAGTATTTGACAACCCACTGACAGCTACAAAATAGATACTTTTGTTATTTTGAGATGTCGTTAGTATCGCAAGTTGATTTCACAATTAATACATAAACTTGTGCCGGAGAATACAGCTTGATAATTCCTCGTTACATAATATGCATTGATGTTTCTTTCATAATTACGAGCCTCACTCTCGCTTCTTCTGTGAGGTTAGGCAAAGACGAGTTGCCGACATAGTAAGTCCTACTTACTTTTTGCTGTCTGTTATGCAAGTTTTCTCAAGACATTTTCTGTCACCTCACTATTCATTAACAGCATTTCCATCGATGAAAAAACGCCAGTACATCAGTAAAGAATTTGAACGCTATTTACTGTTTGATAGAGTTTAAAACTCAAAGTAGAGAATAGTGACAGTTTTAATAACAATTACTTACAGAAATCAGCTGGGTTGTGATACGCGGGGCACCTCAGACCAGCCTGAGCCAGCGAGGGTAGCAGCAGAGATCTTGGCCCGTGGTAGAGGTTCATACCGGCCGCCAGGCAGTATACGGAGTCTATTTTCTCGAAGAGCAGGGCCGAGGGCTGGTGGATGGTGGCGACGATGGTCCGACCACCTCGGGCCAGGGTGTTCAGCAGTGTGATCAGAGACGTCGAAGCTGACGAGTCCAGGCCTCTGGTGAATGGATGGTAAGTGTTGTGGTTTTAGTGAAGTTTATGTGTAACCTATTCCTGGTGGAATTTCAGAATAAAAAAATCCACTGTGATTTGTTTTCGGCTTCTCCCATCCAGGTTGTGCCAGCCATCTGCGCATATCATCAGTCCACCTTACCTAAGGGCGTCTTACACGCCGTTTGCCGAGACGCGGTCTCTGAATAAAAAGTATACCACTTATGAGAGCGTCTGTGGTTCAGTGATCAGATACATGAATTGTGATCGGGAAGTCGTGGTTCGAGACCTGTTGTACTGGACGTGTACCAATTTGACTCTTTTTCAGAACCAATGCAACGCTCATACGGTAAAGGACAACATCGTGTTTAAATCCCGCGCTCCACAAGGTGCACCCTATAATTAGGTCACCCCTGTCACATTGGGCTAAATATCCTCGGTGAACCGTGAGTATTTGCTTAGCCAGTGCCTTTACCGACCCCGCTTTGATTAAAAAGCGTTGGGATTAAAGTGTATTTTTACTCCTTATGGTATTCTCATGTATTCTGTCCTGCTTTATAGTATTTATTGAATTAAAATGACTGACTGTATTCTAAAGGTTTACAAAATTTTACTTCAACTACTACGCCTTCTGTGATGAAAACAGAGAATTCACTGAATTTCAGCAATCAGGTCGTAAAAGAATCGCTATAAAAACTTAATAAACATATGAAAACAAATGAAGATAAAGTACTCTAGGAATCACCTACCTATATTATTTAGTTACTTATGACCTATGTACGTATGTAATGTAAGGTAACAACATAAACTCAAAGTTAATTATTGGTTATTTACAAATCTCTGTGAAGAATAAATATTGTACGCATATAAATGGAACGTAAATGTTGGTGCTAAACAATATACATAATGTAACTAACTAGGTACGTAGGTACCTATGTTATAAACTGCCATGACCTAACTGATGGCCTCCAGTTCCCTGCTCGGTTCCCGCACGCGGGCTATGACTCATGGAATCGATTTGTATGTACCTACGTACGTATTTATACCCTTTTTACCTGCGATAAGGTGAAGGAGATTATATTATTCATCATGATGATGATGATGATGAAGGTGAAGGAGATTATCTTTAGGAAACCTGCATGCTGAACGGTTTGTACTGATGAACCTTTGTTTTGCTTTCGAATGGTGCAAGAATTATAGAAATCGGCCCAGTAGGTTTTGAGTTTATTCGTAAAAAAACAACCAATAATAAAAAAATACAAAACTTAAAAAAAGGAGGAGGCTCTCAATTCATCTGTACTTTTTTACGTTTGTCACCTAAAGCCTTTTAACTATAACTAATAGGTGAATTTGAATTATTATTTTTCATTTGAAAGCTTACACTTCCCCTTTCTTTCCATTTAAATTTGATTCAGTGCTGACAATGGTTCTTTTTTCTTTAAAGATATTATACCCTTAGTACGTAAACATGATAATATGATACCTATTTTTGCATATGCCTAACCTTTATTGGTATACATATAAGACATGTGACTCACAAATTACACAGTAACATATTATTAACAGTACGTACTACATTGCAATATATTCGTAGACAGATCGTTCGAGAGCTATACGCAATTTCGCATGTTGGTTTTTACTTAGTTTTTCAGCTAAACCGCATTTCATAGTCTGTTTCACGCGTTTAGTTGCGCACGCGTCTGCTATTGCTTTAACTGATTAACTTTACATTATCAAATATTTTATGAAATAATGTACTTATGTGCGCATCATTTGTGTTTTGTTGCAAATGATGAGCGGCGCTTTACACACCTGCCGATGTTTAGTGCAATAAACGGTTTGCTTCGATACTCATGAGTCATGATTATTTCGTTAATTTATGTTGTGCCACATAAAACCTTTCCAAAAACGTTTGATTTGATTTTACCGACCGATATGGACTCGTTGAGGCGACAGCTTCGGGTGCGAGTCCCGCCTTCGACATAATAATTTAATCCTACAGCGACATCATTGTAAACACATACAATTCACGCGTGATTACAGATCTCCATTTGTTCTGACTTACCCCTTTCGCTTCTTCCACATTCATGAAAATGAATGACAATATTTAAACAAATTTATATATCTTTTTAAGCGACTTCACGTCTTCCTTGGATCATCATATTAACATAAATAGTTTTCTTAGTTCCCGTGGAGTTAGGCTTCATCACAAAATTTCCACGGGCGTAGCGAATTTCGTAGCCAAGTCATTCGAGGATATTTTGACTTACCTTTTTATTTAGTTTCGTAGAGGCTACGAAACTAAATAAAAAGGTAAGATTTCGATGCAAAAAAAGAAAAACAATCAAACCCTTCCTCTGTATAATAATAGATACAGATCCAGATGAATCCAACAGCCATTTTTCTTTTGGAATTTGGTGCCGAGCAAGCAGTGCGACGGAAAAGGGAGTTGGAAAGATTACGATATACTTACGTGGTGGGTTCATCCAGAAACAAGAATGAGGGGTCAGAAAGAAGCTCCAAAGCCACAGCGAGTCTTCTCCTCTGACCACCAGATAGGTCACCGCACATTGTATGCGCCGTCCCCGATAGACCCAGCATTGACAGTGTCTCGTAAACCTGGGTATAAGGGAAATGTTTAAATATAAGGAATTAGAACCAACTCAAGTTTTAGGGATAAAATACTCGTGTAAAAGAACCACGAGCAATGGTTCTAGAAATGTTGCTAGAGATCCTTTTACTCTATGTCTTATTCAGTGGCGTGCACACTATATAGGCAAAAAGGCACTGCCTACCTTAGTATTTTGGCTACCCGACCTAATAATACAGTTATTACTAGATCTTTTTTTGTTGTACTCACGACAGAGGCTAACGAAGGTCCTGTGTTTTGTGGGTGAGTAGATATGTAGGTACCTATATTTCGTAAAGGCAAGTTACCTATTATATAGGTGTCAATCCTTGAGGATTACTGCCTACCTTGTCGTAAAATCCAGTGCACGCCACTGGTCTTATTCCTGGTTTATATCTAACTCTTCACCAAGTTTCGACAGTACATTCAGTGCTTTTCATGTAACTTTACATTCATGTTAATAACATTAGTAGGGTGACGTGTACCGGCGACGTACCAAGTTTGTAGTCACTAGCTTTAGAGGTGTCGACTAGGCCATTATTATGAGTACACTGACAGCTAAAGTGCCATTTGTTGCCACGTTTTATCCCGCTTCCAAGGGGATTTCGGGATAATTTATTGCCTATGAACTAACCCGTCTCCCGAACAAAACGACAAGAGGACAGGAACAGGAATACAATTTTGCAGAAATTCCTAGCTTTCCTTGTCAGACCGAATACTTTCCAATTTATCTTGTTTTGTTTGTTCCGCTTTTACGCCGTAACTACTGAACCGATTGCTTTGAAATTTTGCAGACGTACATATATACGTAGTTAGAAGTCCGGTTTAAATAATAGGGTACTTTTTATCCCGGAAAAAAATTATATTCCTAAGGGAAAACGAAAATATTCCTTTATAGCCGAAGTCCAGGCGGGCGAAGCCGCAGGCGGAAAGCTAGTAATACATAAATGTGTATAGATAGAAAGTTATTGCACATAGGAAGTAGGTATGTGCAATAACTATCTATGACATCAAAAACATGTAATACTGATAATAAGTGACCTTCTCCTTCCTCTCTTTGTGGGTGAAGTCGGCGAGCTTTAGGGCAGCGGCTAGGCCCATGGCCTCGCAGACGGTGAGGTGGGCGCGCAGGTCGTCCTGCTGGCGGATGTAGCGCGCGCCGCCCCGCCCGCCCGACTGCGACGCGCACGCGCACACGCCGTTCACGTTGATCTCGCCCGTAGCCCCGCGGGTTCTGGTTAAAGGTTCAAAATGATTAACTAATGTCTTACTATGATTATTAATCCACATATCATCAACCACTAGACACCGCATGATTGTGAAATTCTTCTGGCAATACATAACCTAATTTAAGCATAACGCTACAAATCGTCGCCCAATGGCGAGCGCGAGCGCCCATGACGTGTGACAGACTATAATTGAGCAAATCATCGGTTTGGTCACTCCTATTCCCGGCTTCGTTTTGTTGCCACAAGTGATGTGGAATAAAAAATAGATAAATAGAACGAGATCTTAAAAACAAATAGACTGACACAAAACGGTTTTTATTATTTTTTCCCCAGTGATCTGTTTTCCCGTTTGCTATCGTAACACAGGCTGACAAGTTGCGACATTGAAATGAAACAGGCATAAATTTGCGTAAATGATTGTCATTAAACATTATTTTAACTATGCCTAACTTACTACTTACTTCTTGCAGTCGTCAACCAGCTTGAGGATGCCTCGTGTAGAGGCGAAACGAAACGAGCGTCACATATTTTTATTGCTTGGAGTGTGTACGTTCTTGCATTGCATAATGCACAAAAAATTTTGGTGGTTTTTGCGGAATTAAGCCTAATTCACATAATTTTTAATGACAAGATACGTGTCACAAGGAGTTTTATTATGTCATACGTACTCGTTCGTTGTGTTCTCTGTAACCCAAGATGACTCTCGTGTCCTACGGGTCAGGTCTTCTGCCTTTAGGACGACGGTGCGGGTTCGGTGCCCCCCGCTGACTTATAGCTTTAGAGATGAGCTCAGACATTTTTTGTATACGTCTGGTTTTTTTACATATCTATGTATTATATAATTTAATATTATGTATTTATTTAAGTAAGTATACCAGTCTCTGGCACCTATAATGCACGGTTTGGAGTCAGCTGACCTTGTGTGAAATGTTCCGGGATATTATCATGAAGTCTTGTCCACTTGTATTACGATAAAACCTTGCTGCTTATTAATTATCCCATTGTAAAACGCATATTAATTTTATGACAATGCATGTTAAGTATCAAGAAACCTGTAGTTCTTCTATCGATGGTCATTAATCTGAAATTCCCGAGACTCAGCGTCATCAGATCCTACTCTATAATACAAAATACTCTGTATCGCAGATCAACCGTAACTACACCACATAGTAATCATTTCAATAGTTCGAACGCCGTCTGCACCAAGTGATCTGGTTGCAGTAAAACAATTGATTAATAATTTATTGCCCTAATCGGAATAAATGATGTCATTCTGAGCTGCTCAATAGGCTGAGTAATTAGAAACAGAAGTACCTTGTTAATACAGAATAAACTAAAGGCCCTATAGACGTTGTATTATCTTAATTATGAACATTGATTAAGATAATTATATTACTTACAATTTTCTTATTTTCTGACACTAACAAACAAAATTGGTTCAGTCGTTCATGGGCGGTACAGCCGTGACCAAGGGAAATAACTAAAACAAGTATGTCCACCAGTGGACCTCATGTGGCTGATGATGATATGACGGCGACGATACTTGCAGTGTATTCCGTTCCCGGGGGAAATTTGGGTTAAAATATGTCCTATGTGTTATACCGATGTATAGGCTATATTATTGTAAAGTTACATTGAAATGCGTTCAGTAGTTTTTGCTTGTCAGAGTAACATCTAAACTTTCACGTTTACAATAATAAAACCTTGTATTTTTAGATAGATAGGCTCTGGCAAGGCCAGTAATTGAATCGTAGTTACCTACCTAAAGAGATAAGATAATATTCATTTTCGTCAGGTTATCGTTCTATTAAAAATAAAAATGCTTCTGTTCTGTTTCTTATCTTAGGATAATTTATTATACTTACCTAAACTGTTCCATGACGAAATATTATTATGTCTGTAGTAGGAAGTACGAATAAAGGTAAAAAAACTTGAATAGTTCGAGAACAGTTAAGTCAAGCATCTTCATTATATAAATAACTAGCCGATCCGGCAAACGTGGTTTTGCCAATGTACAGTATTAACAGTGTTTCTCTGCTATTATAGGCGTGCTTTATACACATAAACCTTCCTCAAGAATCACTCTATTTACTAAAGAAAACCACATCAAATTGTGTGTGTGAACCCCATAACGGCGATGGGCTCACCCCCTGTCACGTTGAGTTGAGTGAACCGTGGGCATTTGCTTTAGCAAGTCCCTGCCTACCCCGCTTTGGGATTAAAAGGCGTGAAGAGTATTTTATTTATTTTATTTAAAACCACATCAAAATTATAGATATAAGCTATGTATATAGGGACAGACAGAGGGAGCCGACTTTGTTTTATAATATGTCTAGACTAGTAGACGTGGCAATCAGCTGATTGGTTAATTTATATGTGAAGTGATACATTTCTTTTTTGTTATCGGCATAGGGTTCCTTGGGGAAAGATTTTTGGTATCATGCGCTGAATGAGTTTCGCTGATATTTTTATTTTAGTTGTATTAAAGGAATGTCGTTACTTTGTATGTAATTTATTTACATTAGAGACCGTATGTTCTTAAATACTAGCTGACCCTGCAAACGTTGTTTTGCCAATATATATTTATATTAACAGTGTTTCTCTGCTAGTACATGCATGTATTATACATATAAACCGTCCCCAGGAATCACTCTATGTACTAAAGAAAACTGCAGAAAAATCCGTTGAGTAGTTTTAAAGATCTGAACCTACACAGGGACAGACAGCGCGAGGCGACTTAGTTTTATACTGTGTATTGATTATGTTTTATGTACATCGTGACACTTCTCAGTGATAATATATTTATCGACAATTTTCCCACAAACGCAAGACGCAACGCGTGAGAAAGAGATTGTAGTGATTATGTCATTAATTGCGGAGTAGATTGTCACTATCTCACATGTTAGGTATCGTTATGCAGTAGGCAATCTAATGACATATCGTATGTGTTACATTAGCATACTTAAAGGTACATTTACTTACCTGCGTACGTAATTGGTTGAATGACACTCGACTCGACAGCAATGAGATATTTTTTTTAATAATGTTTAATATAAAAATCATTGTGAACATCAATTCAATGTTTTTGAAAGCTGAATGTTTAAAAACGAATTTATTTTTAGTAGCTTATTTTACTCATTGAGAGATATTTAGACGTGCCATTATGTGTGATACAACATTATGTGTGACCCGGAGTTTTAGTTCTCGAGTGTATTATGTATTTAGACACTTATTTCATTTCACAGAAACCGTTCATTGAAAACGTAAAAAGTCATAACTGTGGAACTTGCAGACTTTTGTACTCGTTCAGGAAATGACAAATGATGTTAACTACCACAAAGTGCATGTACTATCACTATTAACCGGGCTAGACTAGTGGTCAGGGTATCTGGTTCTAGGACGACGGTTGCAACTTCGATTCTCATCAAATCTCGGGAAAATACTTTAGTAATGAGCTGAGGCATTGCTTTATCTATAGACAAATAGTAGATAGGAACAGGGTATCCTAGCTAGTAGGTAAACGTGGAATGATTGTTCCGGAAAATGTTTCCCAGAGATCGTCTAGAAGATACCTACAGCTGTTAAGGGTATGAAAACTAGATATTGGCCGATTTTTAGTTCTACCCTATGCACAGCACGAAAATTTTACATATTATCTGAGATACGGAACTGTATGGGTGCCTTGTTTCCATTACATCACCTGCATCATCATATATTTTATCAACAGAGTTAAGAGCCAGAAAACCCATTCCACCGTAGACTTCCGTATAAGGTATATAATGTAAGTACCTATTTCTGCGAATACATTACCCAGGTACAGTCGGCCAAGATTTTCATCTATCGTCCTAAAGCTGAAACTTCTGTACGTGTCATTAGAGTCTCACAATGTGATAGTAGAAAAAGGTGCCTTAAAATGTTTAGTGTCGCAGGAAGCGTCAACAAAACTGACAGACCCTAAGACCAAAAACAACTAGACATTCAGTAAAAAACTGTCGTTTAGAATAAAACGTACAACAATATGAAAGACATGCAAGAGTGAAAGGTTAACAGAAAATATTGTCTACCCTTTACAGTACATTAAATTCCAAACATTTTGTTTGGAAAGGTGTCTCTTACTAGTCTGTCGACTGAGGATGCTACGTGGCTTGCAAGTCTATTTGTCTTTGGTCTGAGGGTATAACACTTTCTTGGCCAACCGTACCTGACATGTGGAATGGACATGCCATGGAGTCGTAGGCAAACGTAACAAGTTTGCTTACTTCGTATATAATAGGTACATATCTCAATAAATCAGCGAGGGAGCGGCGCGTGATGTAGAGCGAATTGACGTGCGCAAGCGCATGCGTCCGGCCGTCTGCCACACGCAAGTCAATTGATTCAATCAAAAGATGGG
Organism: Conopomorpha cramerella; assembly: GCA_012932125.1. Lineage (NCBI taxonomy): Eukaryota > Metazoa > Arthropoda > Insecta > Lepidoptera > Gracillariidae > Conopomorpha > Conopomorpha cramerella. Next base: position 34,709 of record SJJU01070707.1, on the reverse strand, counting down.
AATATTGCGGCTCTCTCGAGCGACAGCGTTGACGTAGATGCTGTTATTGGTTAAACGTCGTTACTTGGTACATCATCATGATACACTTTGAAGAAAAACCAAATTATCTTACAGAGCCGCGGTGGTTAAAAAAAAAAAAAAATTTTTGAGATAAATGGAATGTAAGCAGCTCATAGTATTCATACACGCATAGACTATTCGTTTGCTGATTAACACAATCGTTTACAACTTTTAGAAACAATAGATGTTTTATAATAACAATCGCTATAAATGTTTACATAGTCTATATGTGGAAAGTAGAGGAATACTACTGTAGGATGTCATTGTATCCTACATTCTCTACCCTCTTCAAAAAAATGCATCTTAAAATAGTTTCTTTTATTGTATTAAGATGTCGCTAATATCGCCGGAGGGTTTCACAACGAATCTGTAGATAAACTTCTGTCTTTGATTAAAATACATTTTCTCTTACTTATTTTCGCGAAATGATACAGATAATAAAGATTTTATTAAAAAATATCGAAGTTGTGTGTCTTGCTTTCATAGAACAGAGTTAGACAGACATTTTAATTTTATGGCGCTGTCTACAACTTTCATGTCATATTTACGTTTTTGCAAATTGGCAAGCGTTTGTTAGTGTAAGAGTAATTTGACTCGAATGAATAAAGTTCCCCCTTATACTTGTGTATTAATTTTGTATCTATTTCCTTCAAACCGAAATAAATGAAGCGAAAAAGATTCAGAATACCATTTTCATAACCATAATGAAACATTTTATCCGTTAAATGTTGATGAATGTATTTGACAGTTCCTTGGATGTCACAATTAGTTTTCTTCCTGAATAGATCACGCCATGTCAAGGGTAAAGACTTCCTATCTTAATAGATAATTAAAAATAAAAACAATGTTTATCTAACAACAAAGGTGACACTTCCTCAACAATACGTATAATTATTATGTACTTAACTATAGTGCCAACCATTTTCTAATGAATAACTACATGACAAATTACTTAAGTTTAAAGAAATACAATGGCATAATGGAATATAAAAAAAAACAGAACAAGTATTTCAAAATGAGGAACTTGACTATTTCTAGTTCATTACCCGATTAGGTATTTTTTACAAAAGGATTATTTTTAAAGTTTCCTACTTACTATAGTATTTCGGCTCAGACATCAACTAATGTACATATTATTATGAATTTCAGTTCAGTCTTTGGCTTGACCAACAGCGTTCTGCAATATAAGGACTAGACCTTATAAACCTAGGTTTAATAACAATGCTTTATAGAAATTGTAGCGCTAAAATTGTAAAGAGTTTAGTAGAAACTTCGACCAGAACAACCAATTTTATTGTAAACTAACTGGCCCGGTGAATTTAAATTTCATGCAAACCTAAGTATGAATAATTAAAAGAGAAACAACTAAGTGCATGTTATGGTATTCCATGCTGATCTGGAATGTAAATACAATGCATCAGATGCCTTTCTTCCTCATATGCCGCTCTGGAGATTGATATCTGTTAAGGCATTATAACTGAAGGCCCATATTGACATTCCTTACTCCTTATTGTGGCCGAAGGGTCTCAAAGCTGTGTCCACCCCCTTTTGGGCATTACAAACGTGAGTATATGTATGTATGTAAAATAATAACTCACGTGTATCCAGCGAGGATATTGAGCAGCGTTGTCTTCCCTGCGCCAGACGGGCCCATAATAGCGGTCACCTCGCCAGGCTTAAACGAGCCATTCACTCCGCAGAGGATCTGTCGTTTCTCTGTAACAAAAAAAGTAATCTTTTAACACCTTTTATTCATTAGACATCTTAAGAATAAAACGGGATTCGCGCACTGGCACCTCTTCGAGGCAGGATCTACAACGGCGTCCAGATTAGAGAAGAGTTCAATCAGTGGCGACGACTAGATTTCACGTGGACCTTTACTAGCTTTCGGTTTTCTATCTCAAAAAGTGTGAAGTAAGATGAAATATGCAATTCACACACTATACAATTTAACGTGGGGGAAGACATACTACAAACGAGGGACAAGTTGCATTATGGAAGAGCAACTACAATTCAGTGAAACACACAAACTCTGTTTTTTTAATCTGGTCGTAATTCCTTTAGCACAGAGGACCCTAACTTTATGTATGCCGTTACTTCTATTGCCTATTAACTAGGATAACTAATGTTGACCGGTCCTTTAGACGTCATGACGTCAAATTTTCATTTTGCAAAAAGCCGCTAAAGAGCTTGTTTTCTTGATATTTATAAAAATATTATAATTAAACCTATAACTTATTATCCCGGCGTGTTTTCTTAGTATTTATGCTTAGTATTCTTAGTAGGTATACGGTAACCATAATTTTAGAGTGTATAAGTTTTAGGTATGGGAGTCCAATTCTTTAGGTACGGGTGTATGTTTCTATACCAATGGCAATTTACCGAAGTATTTTTTTCTGCTAAGAAGTTTTTTTTCAGAGACTAAAGGTAAGGTAGATAAGGAATCTCATCAAGAACACAATAGTGTTGTCATTGGTAACCCACAACTCATGGAACGTAATCGTTTGCAAGCCAGAGATTTTGATATACTTGTACAAGGCTGTGTCGTTTATTCCCAGTTATTTTTTGGAATAAAAATGTATCAATTTTCCTTTAGTTACGCATTGCTAAAGTAACTACTGAGAATAAGCACGGTGTCTAAATAAACACAGTAAAATCATTTCCAAAAAAAAGTTCGTATCTGGCACCATTGATATTGAAGTTCCGTGGCTCAGTTGCATAAACCCTTGTCAGCATGTTATTGGACCAGTGGAACAAGTATTTCATGACGTAGGCACATAATGTACATTTCACAAAAACCCCCTTTTCGTTGGTACTGTCGTAATCAAGACAACGGTATCAGTCAAAAAGGACTTAGTCACGATGGAAAATCTCAAAGATTAAAGATCAAGTTGCGTTGAACGAATGTGAATCTGAGTAACAAAATATACACAGTAAGATAAGAGTGTGTTTGTAATGCAGTGATATTTTAAAGGAAAGAAGCGTTTTTTTATAAGTTTGCATCTTTAAGAGACAACGTCCATGACCCGTCAATATCATTTGGTCTTATACAGGTTGCTTATTTTCCTTAAGTATGATGGTAGGAAAATAACTATGCAGGTAAGTTGATGTTTAGTTTTTTCTTCATCATCATCATCAGCCACATTATCATCAGTCATTATTATCATCAGCCACATGACGTCAACTACTGGATGAGGGCCACCCGCAAGGATTTCCATGAGTATTTGGGGGGACATGCCAATAGTCGCCATCGCAAGCGGGTTGGCGATCGCAGTGGTGTTGTGTTTTAAATCACAGAGAGCGCTGCTGCCCGTTCTCTGGAGAGATCACTAGGTCGCCTCTCACGACGACGGTTAATGTTGGGTTGGGGTGGTGAGACATAGAATACCTACATGTTTTTTTTTACCGTCACAATACGGCTTTTTCTTATCTTTATGTTATAAATTATCTTAAAAGATCAATCGGGAACGAAATAAATAATTAGAAGTATACAAAAAGTTTATTATTACGGATACAGAGACAATATTTACAGATATTTTACTTTTATTTACTTCGCCTGTCCTGAAAAATGATACAAAACGAATAATTGTCTTATCCAATACAACTTAGATTAGTATGTACTTAAATGTGCCAAAGGTAAAATAAGTAAATTATTTATATACAAAATAAATTGAGTGAGTAACGATCTAACAATGCCGATGTTGGGTTGATGAACTTCACCTCATTTCAACTCGAATGTCGATGCAAAATGCTAACACGAAAACCAGTCTAAGCGTATAAACATTATAATCTAGCATACCTACTTATCATAATATTATGAAATTACTAACAATATCTTCTATTGAAAATGATACTTCATTGTTCTTTTCTGTATTGATATAAATTAATCAAATAATAATATTGATGCTCGGCACGATGAACGCTGCACCATTTTACCCACACGTGGGATAAAATATACCCTAAAGGCAGTGGCGTGCACACAGTATAGGCAAAAAGACTCTCTGTCTACCTTATTATTTTGGCTATCCGACCAATAATAGAGTTATTGCTAGATCTTTTTTTGTTGTACTCCCGACAAAGGCTAACATAGGTCCTATGTTTAATGGGTGAGTAGATAGGTAGGTACCTATATTTCGTAAAGATACGTTACATATACATAGGGGTCAATCCTTGGGGATTACTGCCTACCTTGTCATAAAAGCTAGTGCATGCCACTGCCTAAAGGATAATGTCGATGATACGAGTATGTTAACGTTCAGTAGTTTGTTCGTAAAAAACGTACAATCTAACTCAATGAAAATGTTAATAAAACAGGTACACTCGTAAGCAAAACATTCCGGGTCATGTATTAAACTTCATTAAAGTATATAATTCTGAATGTAGTAAAATTTAACAAGACAACAATACTTTATGATTTTCGTTTTCACTATTTTGTTGTTTACTAGTGGACTCGACAGACGTTGTCCTGTCTTAACTATATCCAGGGTGGCCTATGCCCTGCAGTGGATGGTCATTTTTTCTTTCATAAGAACCTTCTGCTGTCATTAATAAGCACAACAAAGAAAGAATTAGCGAAATCGGTCCACCCGTTCCGGAGTTATGCCGTGACAACGAAACGTGGCTTTGATTTTTTATAATAGATGAATTTTGTGTTCACTATTTTATTGTCTTTAAACTGCAAATTATTTTACTCAGCTATATCTCCTCGATTGCGATATTTAGATGTGCCATTGTGTCGCGCGAGAGTATTTAACCGTTTACCAGGCAGAGGGAATATATATCTTGTCCGTTGAAATAAAGTCTAAAATCAATTAAATTCAGACATACTTTCTGCCTGTTAAAGGGTTAAAAATTCCGGATGTGTTACGCTCCGACGGTTGTAAAACATAAGAGTTTATTCTTTTAAAAATATAATATAATAAATAAAAGTTAATTATTTATTCATTTAGGAATAGATAAATAATTTTCATTTGTTACAGGTAATTAACATTCCACCTGCACATTGCGTTGTTGCACGCGCCATTCATAAAACGTCATAAAATCACCACATCTGGTACAGTCACCTGTATAAACATACATTAATAACATTTCAAAGCCATTATCTTATAAAGCATTGATAGTAATGTTGTGGTTTCCCGAATATGGTATTCTAGATCCATGACAAACGATGAAATAGGTCATATATCAAAATAGCAATAGTTATTCAAAAAGAGAAAATTACTTTGAAATGTTCCTAAGTTTATACATATACATGACTGTACGTGCACGAATAAAAGGAGAAATTTATACACGTACCTACAAAGAAAAAAAAAACGCTGTACACAATTCCTACGTCATTGAGGTTCTTCCTCCCATATACTTGAGGGACTTGTTAAAGTAAAAAATGTTCTGTTTGTTCTTTCCCATTTCGATTTATCCTCTGAGACAAGGGTCAAGCTAATTGGTGTTTCTTTATTTTGTGACGATATTCATTGACGTCATAATTTTTGTTTGATTCATGATATGAATTTTTATAGGGAATTAATACTTGATCAGACATTATTTAGTGGTTGGATCACTAGATTTGCTATTAGGTGCCCGTAGAATCTAATTCAAAAGTTCTTTAGGTACTTACTACTATTACGGCTTGTATTTTGAAAGTGAACGAAGCCCTAAGTTCTCAAGTCTTTCTAAGTATGCGTTATCTAACTCTAATGGCAACTTTAAAGAAAAAAAAAATCCGACTTCAACAACGACTTCAACTAGAAATATATGAAGATAGACTTGCTGTTTTCTCATGGATGACATTGTCGGAACTGAACCAAATTTAACTAGAACCCCAAATCGTTTCACCCAGTCAAAAGTTTTGAGGTAAAAAACATAAAATATTTCTGATCAGAATAAGAATAAGCCAAAATTGAGTTTAGATTGTCCAATAATTTTATATAAAAAAATGGGATTTATACTGCGTGTAAAAAGACCCGGAAGCATTACAATATCATCTTCTGAGGCAAATAAGAAACTATTTTGTATGAGATTGAATTTTTTTTTCATTTCCCCACTTTTCTTTTTGAAAATTTGTTTTTTTTTTTCATTGTCGCCATGTAAAAGTTGTTCATATTGACGAGCCTAACAATGTTTCTAAGGCCATTTTGCTCGGGGTCCTTTTACACGTAGTATTTGTCGTTGTAATTCATTTATTCCATTGTAGATAAATTGAAATGAACATTCCAACAGACTTGGTTGAATAGTATCGAGCCCACATCTCTCAAATTGAAATAAATTAATATTCAGTTGGCGGTACTTAACGTACAGTCAGACAGTCGTATCTGGAGTTACTCATAATTTTCTCCATAGAAGTTGCTCTGAACGGACACATTACTTTGAATCTGCCCGATTTAAATATTTACTTTTGTACAGAAATAAATATACACCTAATTACACATACCATGATATAGACAAAATTATCTACAATAATTCAAATTTCAAATTCAAATGAAATTGAAATTATCATTACGACTAAAGTAGTTCTCTACTTAAATATGTTCTCTATATTATATTATTTTTTAACTTTGCCCCGACCTAAATTCCTTCTCGCAGTGTACTAAACACAAAAGTTTGGTTATTTGTTACTCTTTCACGCAAAAAGTACACAATAGATTCCAATAAAATTGTACAATAATTCAGCTTATACGCGGGAATAACTCATCGGCTGTATTTTATCTCGAATTACGGGAATGAGATTGCGGGTGACACCGCCAGGTCAATCGTATTTGTTATAAAAAAATGTTAAACTATTTCTAAGGCAACTACGGAGAGAATGGATGAAAGTCGATTGACGAAAGAGATTTATGTGGGTGATTTAATGGACCGGGTGAGTAGAGGTCGCCCCAGAAGGACATATACAGACCACATTGGTGATGTCCTGGCCGAAGGTGGTGTGAAAAGTACTCGAAACCGGAGGTCATGTATGAAAAGATGTATGAATGTAAATGAAGCGAATGGGGTATGTCAGGACCGTGACAAATGGAGATCTGTAGTCTCTGCCTACCCCTCTGGGAGACAGGCGTGAAGTGTATGTATGTATGTAAAACACTGTATCCTGAAACAATGGACTTTAATAAAGTTTGTATGAATTACTGAAACTACACGTATGAAACTGCGGGACCTCTACCAGTAACGAATAAGGACTTCTATCTACCTGTCTGTATTTTTTATTTATTTTAAATTATTATGTACTTATCTGTTTCAGTAAAATACTTTTTTTTAAACACAGTAGACAAGCGTTTGACTGATGGTCTACGATGGAGCACACTTGTTCATTAGGTACCTATTTACCCGCGACTTGAAGACCTCCAGACTGTACTGCGCAGGAATCACAGACACTGGCAAGTTCGCACTATGATAGTAGTACTTAATTTTATTTTTTAATTTTGTACACAGTCTATCAATGAATATAACATACTAGGCAGCAGGTCCATTGTTCACTATTATATTATGTATAATTATACAACAACACAATTATTACTATTATTTTTTATATTTTTATCTATTATATTATTATATTACACGATATTTTTTACTAATATTTTATTATTTACAAAACAATATGAGTTGTATCTAATTATCTTACGATGCCGCAAACATAATCAGTACCTATTCCTAATTACACTTTATTATAGAATCCAAATTGTAACATTATGTTATCATGATATTCTACTGCTCTACTGACCACGTACCTCCACATGAAAATATTATGTATTCAGAGCACATAACACTCCTTATATAACACAACATGTTTTGTTTATAAAACAGTATATAATTTATGTGGTAATGTATAATTAATGTATCCACTGGCAGCAGCTTATTTGTCTCGATATTGATTACTGTTCTATTTTGTTTGAATGGCTCTATGTTCTGATTATATTTGTATAGTACATAGGTTGTATTAGTGGCATTTCTTCCCAAACACACGTAAGCGACGGCGGCCTTTTAAGGACTAGGTCTCATTAACGGAAAATATACACAATTGTGTTTTTTAAATATATACTCATTGACAGTAGACTTCGTCTTAAAACGATATTTTCGAACTGTATATAAAAACGTAAGACGATAGACGTTTAATTTATATCACGTCGGCAGTCTAAATAACTTTTTGTGAAAATTACAAAAAACATCAAAACACCATTTGGTTTTCTAAAATTATCTGCATGAGTCGTTAGGTAGCGTTATTTTGGTATTTAGAAACGGCTCTAAGTTTTTTATTATCTCCTTACCCGTAACTAACTTAACAATCTTTTTCTTCTTCTTTTATTCACCCACCTAATTTATTGGAGGAAATGCCGCATGCTGCTAAGAATGTTACACTTTAGTAACGGCGGCGTCGCAGTGGGATCGTAGTTTCACACGCTAGTGAGAAAACGTTACTACACACATCAAAAGTGTCTAGGGATCAAGAACATTTTTAGCTCATAAAAATCTAATTTATTTAAATCAAATCTTATCTTCTGGATTATTCTCCTACCTAATTCCCCATGCCTGTACCACATTTTGAATAAATTATGAATGAATTCAGTTTTTGTAAAATATATTCTTGATTGCAACTTATCACCACATTTTGAATAAATTATGAATGAATTCAGTTTTTGTAAAATATATATTGCAATCTTCTAAAATGTACTTGATCTCTAGACACTTTTGATGTACGTAGATATTTATCTGGGGACTGTGTTTTAGCTGTTGTAGAAATCTACCTCATCAAACAGTGAAAAGAAACGACACTAGACTTCGATCAGCCCTTTTTTCTTTCCTCAGAATGTTCTAGAATCTCTATGGATAATCCGCGGCCGCTTGAGAGGACGTCTGAGTTCAATGCGAGTCGCACGCACTGAAACCCCACAGTGAAGCGCGCGGTGATGTCGGGCCCCCAAAAAAGTATGAGCCACTGCATCCAAAGATACTTAGACCAGTCCTACAGACCTTTTTTATTAAAAGTACAATCAAGTTTTTATTTATTTGAACGCACTATTCTGAAGAACTACCCAGTTATTTAAAAATATTTAGCATGTAGTTAATTGTGATGAGAAGGCCTTTGACTCGGTTGAGATCTGGTCCGTTCTGGAGTCTCTGCAGCGTTGCCAAGTTGACTGGCGATACATCCAAGTGATAAGATGCCTCTACGAGGCTGCCACCATGTCCGTCCAAGTACAAAATCAGCAGACACGTCCCATACCATTGCATCGAGGAGTGAGACAAGGGGATGTTATTTCCCCGAAATTGTTCACAAATGCAATGGAGGATATGTTCAAGACGCTGCATTGGAAAGGACGTGGCATCAACATCAATGGCGAACACATCTCTCACTTGCGATTTGCAGACGACATCGTCATCATGGCAGAAACGCTGCAGGACCTTCAACTGATGTTGAATGACCTAGCTGATTCTTCTCTACGGATCGGCCTACGGATGAACTTGGATAAAACCAAGGTCATGTTCAATGAACATGTTCTACCGGAACCGATTTCAGTACACGGCACCGTTCTCGAAGTTGTTCAAAAATATGTATACCTTGGGCAGACATTGCAGTTGGGTAGAAACAACTTCGAGGACGAGGTAAACAGAAGAATTCAGCTGGGTTGGGCAGCATTTGGGAAGTTACGTCGAGTATTAACATCAGCGATCCCACAGTGCCTGAAGACAAAAGTCTTCAATCAGTGTGTCCTACCTGTAATGACATACGGAGCTGAGACGTGGACACTGACGGCACGGCTGGTCCACAAGCTCAAAGTCGCACAGCGTGCTATGGAAAGGGCTATGCTCGGCGTTTCTCTGAAGGATCGAATCAGAAATGAAGTGATCCGACAGAGAACCAAAGTCATCGACATAGCTCATCGTTTTAGCAGGCTGAAGTGGCAGTGGGCCGGCCATATTTGCCGTAGAACCGATGACCGTTGGGGAAAACGAGTTCTCGAGTGGAGACCGCGTCTCGGCAAACGGAGTGTAGGACGCCCTCAGGCAAGGTGGACTGATGATATACGCAAGATGGCTGGCAGAAGCTGGATGCGAGAAGCCGAAAACAGATCACAGTGGCGTGCAATTGGAGAGGCCTATGTCCAGCAGTGGACAGGTATGGGCTGATGATGATGATAATTGTGATACTGTTGTTAGTGGAGCGGTTTTAAAAATTTATTATTATATTATTATTTATTTTATTATTTCCGTACATGTTTACCGTGAACAAAGAATAAGTTTTAAATGTGCGAACCAATCACCTTATTGTTAGCCATGCACTAAAAATACAATTGAAACAGCACCGACTCAACATTTTCCAATGTCAAATGAAAACTTTTTGTACATTTTACACACACGTAGGCCGTTTTGTCCACTCGAAAACTTGTTATATGTTTCTGTTTTTAATCACAAAGTTTAGTACTTATACATTATTTTGACACAGTCACAGTTTAATAATCATAATTTATCGTTAATTCAGTGCCGAGCATTGATTAAATAATAAAAGCTTCCGATAATATACGTAGGTAGGCTCCCAGGTAGAGACTACAAAGAGAAGTAGGTACATTTTCCATAGGACTTACAATTCGCACAGTTAGAATAAAAGTGACACAAAACAAAATGTGTTTTTTTATGAAATTGAACCTTAACATAAAAGATACCAAACTTAAATTACAAAATCAGCATGTTTCGTATTGGGTCCTTTTTGTTCTAACTATGCGACATTATCTTTCGACTTATCCACATGAATATCATATTTTCATAAATACATCGTCGATTAAGCGCCCATTACACGCCACCTTCGATCAGTTCGGGACATCACAGATGTGGCCGATGTACGACTGTCTGTGATAATTGGACAGCCATTACTCTCTTGGCTCGTTACGAAGAAAAACCCCTGACGAAGAAGATTATGCATGTAAATCCTTCGTCAATCAACTCACCACATCACTTATCAATCACCTATTTATTAACTACAGATATTACGAATAAATACGAATTATTGTCTATAATAATGTCATTATTTATGGTTGTACCATTTAGTATGATTCAAATATTAAATTTAACAACCATAAATAATAACATCATTATAGCATCAAACAAGGGTTGTCCATATCATTCAATTACTGACAATTAATATTTATACAAAGATGTAGACTATATTTTACTTGTTTTATAGGTACGTCTATTTTATTAACATACACAGTTGTTTAACAATCTATTACTCAGAACCTGTCGTAAAACTGAGCACTTTGAGTAATACTTAGTAACAGTAAAATAATTACCTACAATTTGAAAGAATATCGTACCTACTATATACATACAATATCAAAAGCGGCAGTGTCCACCCAGTGCTTTGAGGACTCTCTGCCGCCTTTGATATTTTATGACTCTTATGCATTGCTGATTTCTTTACTGTCATTTCACTGGCATGCAGCCTTAGTAAAGCAGCGATGCACGTCGTTCACCACTACGATGCTAGAACGATGCAACGACGAGAGAGTAGCAGACTTTGTCCCCAAGGAAAAGTAAAAACGAACAAATGGCAGTAGCCCGCTCAAGGACTTTTTTGTGATAAGTATAAAATCTCATTACAATACTTGAAAGCAATTAATTGTCCGCTATCTGAATTAACTTCCATATACAGAATGAGGCGAAAATATCATTTTAAGCCGAAGTCTTCAGTAGGTGTCAATACCCCCGGAAGAATAAAGAAATAGACCTATTCATACAAAAATTACATACTTACAGCTTATCGTGTTTGTATGGAGAGATTGAATTAATTTAGCGCCCAGGGGCATTGACACGAGCTGCAATTTAATCAGTAGAATCCACAAAAACAGTGCCTACACTTTGCCTTAAATGCGTACCTAATTCCGAGTCGGAGCAAAATACTGCCGTCTTTGGAATTTGAGGTTCCAAATTACATCTATAATTTTAAAGAAAAAAGAAACCGACTTCTGTTTGTACTAGTTGCCCGCTCTTGCAATTTATTAAAGTTCCCCTCGATTTGTCTGATTTGCCATTATCAAATCCTTATCATGGGTACAGCTTTGAAATATCTTCTATCTAACAAAAAAAAACATCAAAATCGGACATAATCCACGACGTTATCCGCGAAAAAACATTAAAGAAGTATTTATGCGGTCGAATAGAGAAAGACTTTTTTGAAGTCGCTTAAAAATGACACATTTTGAATTAAGTCACTTTTGTTCTAACTGTGCGAGTGATCGTTGCAGCGTGCGCCGGCCGTCGAGAAATGCAATTCGCAGGCTGTATTTGCCCTTGACATTACATTATGCTAAAGCTCTATGGCATTGCGAGCTGTGCGGTTCAATAAATACTTACATACGAATGCCGGAGATTGCACGCATGGCGCCGGTCACGTGCACACACCATCATCGTATGTACGCCGAAGACGACGCGGCACGCGGTCGTGATCATCGTGTTGTCGGGGTAAATAAAAAAAAATGCCGTTTATGTAGGTAAGTATGCTAGTGGCTTCTGGCTATGACTTTGTATGCTTGTCTTGAAATAATACTTGTGCCGAATTTATATTGGACAATTTTGTCTATTGATGCGTTGAAATGGACCCGGAGCAATGGTTTTAGAAACGTTGTTGGGCTCATAAATACAAATAACTTTTACTACGGCGACAATGCAGGGAAATAAAAAGCTACAATTTTTTTTATCACTATGAACAAGCGTTTGATAACCATCCTGCCTGATGTTAAGCAGCGATGTGGTCTACGATGGAGCATTAGGTACCTATTCACCCGCGACTTAAAGACCTTCAGACTGTACCTACTGCGCAGGAAACAGACTCCGTCAAAATCGTTTTGTTTGCCGTGGGAGATGATTTTTTTTTATAGAAATGTTTTTTTTGTAAGCATTGGTCATTTTACACCCAACAACGGTTCTAAAATCATTTTGCTTGGGGTCCATTTATACGCAGTATTACCATCTGAACACCAACTAAACTCAGAGGCATGGCTGTGATAGTGATGTCAAACCCATTAGAGATTATGATGTTATGTATATGTATACATACACCATTAGGTTTAACAGCTATAAAATGAAAATATGTCCATAAATAAGGCATTAAAACGCAATGTAAATTTACCTGAGCGTTGATGAATGCATCCATTTAAAACAATAGACGATCAGGTTTATGTTAATTTAAGTATGTGAGATTATTATGTGTTGCGGATTGTGTAAACCTAGATGTTAGAAACTTGGTGCATTGTTGACTAAGTGTCTTAAGGACATTGACTTAAAAACAAATTTTAAGTAGACATAATAATACGGCAGGTACTAGTGTCAAGGTGAATTGAAAATTAGTAAAACTGTTAGACCACATCAGTAAAATTTGGTTAAAGAGGATAATGTGTTTATAGTTTTCTTTCCTGTTTATCTACTAGGTGCCTTTATGAAATGCAAACATGTAAATACGTGATTCAAAATAAAAGATTCTGTTAAATTTAACAAGTACACAATTCTTGTGTCGCGGTGTTTGCTATGAAACTCCTCCGAACCGGCTAAAATAAAATATCTTCTTATAAATAAAAATGAATGGCTGTTCCTTAGTTTCGTTAAAACTCGATAACGGCTGTACCGATTTGGCTAATTTTAGTCTTGAATTATTCGTTGAATTCCAGGGAAGGTTGAAAGGTGTATTTCTTCCAAATCATAAATCATCCTACGGCAAAACAAATGTTTTCCGGGACAGATAGTCGTATATACAATTAAAAAATAAATGTGTGCGTATGGATTTTAGCACTAAGCTAAAAAATATACATATGTATGTCGATTCTTAGAGCATTATTAGGTACTTATTACTTCCAGTACACGGCGTCAAAAAACGAACTCTGGGTTGCCAAATAGATTAGACCGGCCACACAATACTCTTACTAAAACAAAACAAACTTATACTAGTGTACTTACATTACTTAAGCATGCAATACCCAAAATAATTGTATATGAGTACGAAAAATAATAGCACAAATAAAAAATAATGACACACCAAGACACGTAATGCCTTTGTACAGTGAAAGTGACCTTAATGTTTATGTATGCCGCAAACACTCAGTCACGATTTACCTGAACAGACATGAATACGTCCACAGAGCTTGCTAAATATATAAAGTCTCACGAGAATAGGGTTCAGAGTACAAGCTTTCAAGAGTATTTTCCTCGTAATACGTGCGCGGGCGCATCCCGCCATCGCTACTAGGAGATTACTAATTAGAAGTTACCTTTATGATGTTTTAAGGTAACTTCCGGTGTAGTTTGGGAACTTCCTGGAACTATTGCGTCACGTCACGTATTTAGGTAGTCTTTGTTTACAAGTTCCGAAGTGTATTACAAAAATGGTACATTTTTAAAGCTAAGGTCATACGCATGATTTTAAGTAGGTATGTGTGTACACACGCTTGGTGAGTCGTGGGCTTTTGCTAAGCAAGTGCCTTGGCCTATACCGCTTTGGGATTAAAAGTCGTGAAGTGTACGGAGTGTTAGATGACTGATTCTTGAAATATTAATAGTACCTTTTCTAAGCTTTTCTTTGCTCGGGGTTCTTCTACACGCAGTATAGGTATTTCTCCCGCTGTATAAAAGTCAATCTATACGTTTATTGGGTGAGAGTGTGGCCAACTAGGAACGACATCCATTTGACCAATCATGATAAGAGCTATCTAGGAAGCATCAATTCTCAAAAGGTTATGTTCTACCCCATATGGACGTGAGTTTATCAATGAGTATGTAGGTATGGCGTGAATTTCCATTTTGATGACGATACCTACCAGTTTTAGGAATTAACACGTGTTTTTTTATTACCTAATACTTTACGTTTGTTCGTGAACTGATTTAATGAGTCTTTGTAATTAACTGACACCATTAAAATGTGTGTTCTATGTTTATTCAGTTCGAATACTTTTTTTAAATTAAAAACAAGCAAGTTATATTTATATTTTATTTATATTTATTTATGCGACCCAGAAATTGTATATTCAGAAAACGTTGTTTGTAAGCGAAAATAAATAGTTAAATCATGACCAAGTATAGTATGTTATACGACGGAGACAGTTTGTTTGTGTTTACACTCTACCTGCATAGTGGAATTCCTGGAAGGACGACAAATCGTGCAGCTTCGACGACTCCCAAGAAACGCGTGATAAGGTTTATGTCAAATAGTATCACATTCGAGAGAGAGAGAGAGTATTATACGCAGCAGAAACAAAATCGAAACAACAGAAATTAATAATTTTAAAGAAAAAATACCCGACTTCAACAAGTGAAATATTGAGACTTTTGTGTTTTTACATAGAATGCCATTTTCGGAATTGAACCAAATATAAATAAATGGGATGAAACAGGAAGAAACAACTTTCAAATCAAAAAGAGTAATGTGTGAGTAAGAGTAATCACACTCCAAAACTTTTAAAGTACCTACCGTCGAAAACTCCTACTTTTTTAATCTAGAAAGTAAAACTACAGTAAAATTAATAATATGTACCAAAAATAAAATTATGCATGTTCATTATTTACGTCAACTTATTGTTTATATTTAATTAGATGACCAATACTTAGCTGATCGTTAACAATATAGCGCACGATGATGAATAGATGGGACGTGACGCACGCAAGCTGCGATAAGAAACATAGCATTGGGACAAAAAACATACATTACATATATTTATTTGGTTAATGAGATAGTTAATAGAATAATCAATAGAAACATAAATTAGTTCAAATGGATTTAGGCATTAGCGGCTAGAACACATGCTACAATTGACTTTTCGTCGTCGCCCCGGAAACAGCCCTCCCAAGGGACCTCCCGTCCCTTAAGGTTTCGGCGACTAGAGATTAAACCCTAGGCGGAAGTCAAAGTAAAAAAAAGAAGAGGAAGATCAAGAAGAGTTATTACTAAAACATGCTGTTTTCTGTTACCTAATGCTTATTTTCTTGTAAAACTGTAAGTTTATTAAGCTGTATCGTTAAAGCTACTGAATAGATTTTTATACTTCATTACGTCCGAAGCGATTTAATAAAATTTGGTATGTAACAACAGCTAACTAGCTGATAACCTAGATTACATAAGGCTTTAATTTTATTGTTCTCGCATATAGAAAAGCTGCAGCTTATGTATATTTATTAAACTACGAGGCATCCTTCAGGTTAATTAAGGATTATTTATAATTTGTGTAAAAGGCATACAACGTTTCTAAGACCATTGCTCGGTGACCACTCGGTAAATGAATGTATGTATCTACACTCGGGAGCAATGAAATCGACTCAGTATACTACTGGTTGCAATAATAAAATGAGTTGATTTTATTGCTCCCGAGTGTATTTAAGTACCTATTCAAAATATATTATATTTGTATATTTTGCAATAGTACCTACCTAATTATATTTTATGTGCTTATTAAAATATATTACCTAGTAGGTAGTCCTACATAATTATCTACTAAGACAATCAAGGGCAACTTTATCTACGTAGTTTTGAGCTGCTATTCAGTGTATTTTATTAAGTACAGTAGCTAAATATTGGAAATAACATGCAAATCTATTTATTTAAACGATTACGTTTATTATTATGTTTATTATTACGGTCTAAATAATTTCGCTGGAACTGCCAACGTTTATTTACTGTTTTTTTTTTATATTCGATTCACTTCAAAGCCATAACATAAATACCGGGTATGATGTCGGAATTTTTTGTGTGTTAGAACGTTGAACAAAAACGAAGGTAAGCAGAATACCTACTTATCATTTTTTAGGACTCATTTCACATTTCTAGATGTGTTATTTCCACTAATGGTAATGCTTCAGTGCCCTAATGTCTTATGTAAGTAAGAATAATATATATTTTTAAATTACTATGCATTTTGACTTATAGACGTAAAAATCGAGAACATTTTCCATTGACATCATTTTATATATTAATTTTATAAATTACGACATATTAATTTCAGAGACACTTAGAAAACTACTTATGCATAAATTGTCCAATTTTACTTTTAAACTGCAAAATTAACGTTCCTTTCGACGTATGACAATTTAAAATAATTGTCCATTACGAAGCACGCGAAAATCTGTCCTACAAACATATTCTCAGCGTTATTTTCTTGGCTTAGGTATCAAAATCTGGCCATGGTTACAGAGATCTGATTAACGTAGTGTCAGGGTTCCCCTTATTATGATGAGCATGAGACCCAGGGGACCCCGAACAAAGAAAAATAAAAAAAAACAACAGTTGGTTGTTGCCTCTTTTATTATCCAAAATTTCCTATTCTTAGAATATTACAAGGACCTCGGGTCAGGGCGTGGGTTACTGCTTCCTTTTTTTATATTTAAAAAAATGTACCTCCTTAGATGTGGGCGTCTCACTCCTGACGGCAGCGCAGTGAACCGGGGAGTGAGGGCACCCACCCCTTACCGGTATGGAACGCACTCACGGAGCAATCCCGTGGTATATTCGAACGAACCTCCACGTAGTAGACGTCCAAATGAAGTAGCAAACCGCCAGTCGAAGAAGAAAAAAACGTGGACGACGAGGAGAGAAAATCGTAGTGTAGAAAAAATAAAGTCCGTAGAGTAGACAAAAAAGAGATACGTAGAAACGTAGACAAAACGTAGAAAATCGTAGACCCTGGAAAGAAAAACACAATTAGTGTTATGCCCTCCTTTATTAAACCTATCCCAGCAAGGAGAAGAAATAGGTATTCTTACCTCCCAGCCCACACCAAACCTTCACCCGTAAAAGGTGAAAAACGCCGTCAAGGTCACCACGTGTGAACTGGAGGAACAAAGTACTCGTTAGAATTTCACAAATATGAATACGGAATTCCTATCGGAATCACAAGAAATATGCTGGGATCTTACCAATAAAAACGGGAAGAGGAACGCAATATCTTATTGCGCATTTAGACTCCTGCGCACTTTGCCGGCGCAGGACAAAAAAATGGTATTCCGTCAATCGAATTATTCCTGAAACAAGAAACATTATCGGTAATCTGTCGTTTGCCAATGAGATTATCGTCATTTATTCACAATGTCACACGAACTTACCCTTAGACTAAATATTTAATATTTAGAAGCTCGTATGCATCCGCCATCGCCGACCGGCGAAAACGACAACCTCACTCTCATCCATCAAACCATTGACATGTTTGACGTCTGAAGTGTCTTTCTTTTGGCAAACGACAGATTTGAATCACCGATTCTCTCTGCCAAACGTTCTGTTTTACACAACGAAAACTGTTGTTTACAGAACGAAAAAATGTAAAAGTGCAACGTTACAGTAGTAATTTATTATTTCAAGTAACGAATCAGATAAGATACTAAAGTATGTTTTAATGACCGCGACAACTAAAAAAGATAAACATAATCACACAAGTATAACATGAAACATCAAAATGAATCTCTACCACATACAAGAAAAGGAGAGTATATGTATAACTTAAACTTCACTTCAAACTTAAAGTTTCATTCGCATTCCCAGGATTCACTGTTTCACGAAAAAAAAATCTTTTAGAATTTGCATTGTAATTTTGCGGAAAATCATCAATAGAAACTATAGATTGATTGACAACACTAATTGTAAAAGTAAACAAAGCGTAAAGAGAAGAAGACACTAATGTAGGTTACGGTTAACTGCGCGGTAAAATCAAGGTCGATACATAATTATAATTCCGCTTATGTCATACTAGATGTTCCCCGGCGATATAACTCGCAGTCCATTCACATGTGGATTTCGGGATAAAACGGGAGGTATAATTGTAAAGTGTAGTAAAGTTTCATCATCGAAATCAGTTGAGTAGTTTGTGCGTGAAAATGTAATAAAGATCCGATATGTAAACACATCTATCCAAACTTTCGCGTTAAAAATATTCCTAGGACTTAGTTCTACTACGAAATTCATGTATTCCGTTTCGGTTCTTTCCTCCTGTTTGTCCACGAGTGAGGAAAACCCAACCCTCATACATATCCCATTAAAATTGTATGCATTTTTTAATGTTAATTGAATACCTATCAATAGCAAAGTATTGGTTTGTTTTGATACAAACGTACAAACGTTTATCCTTGTTGCGTGTTTATAGTTAGGTGCATGCGCCGGTGCAATCTAACACTACCCAAATAAATAAAATTAATATAATTAGATTCATTTATTTAGATTTTATTTTGCGAATTAAAAATATTTATTAGATTAAGAATAGTTTCACAGAAACATGACCGAGGGAACTCTCCAGAGGACGGGTAGCGGCGCTCTCTGTGAGTAAAAGCACAAGAACACTACACTGCCAACACGCCTGCCAAACATTTTTGACATTTCCCCCAAATTGCCATGGAAATCATTGGGGGAAGCCCTCGTCCAGCAGTGGACGTCATGTGGCTGATGATTTTCTAGATCAGGGTTACTCAAACTTATTGCCCGTATAAAGAAAATAAACTAGGTACCTGTAGAAGAAAATATGGTTTTTAATTTTAAATAGAGGTTACAAATGCAGTAGGTAAGTATCGAAATGGAAATATATTAATGGCATGTGGTATTGTTCCTCGTCGCATATTGAATCAATTTAAAGAGTAATTTTAAGATTAAACTTAATTCTTATTCAGCAGTTAATCGCGCACGTTTAACAGCCAATCAGACACCATTACGAAGTCTTTCCGCGAACCCCCTACCGTCTAAAGGCGAACGCCTAGGGGTACGCGAACCTAACCCAAAGGGTTAGGCAGGAACGGACAATATAGCATTACCTGCTTCTCGTCCACTATCATCTATCTGCGCATACGCTATCCGTAGTGCAAAAATATTAGAAATGCACTCTTCTAACTGTTGATGCTCAGTAAGTGGATGTATCGGTAAATCTAGAATTCACCTTATTACCAAGGCTCGGGTAGTTGTCGGAAGAATTGCATGCGGGTATTATTTGCCACACCATTTTATGGTTGTCTAGAACAGTTCCAAAGTCAAAGGGCAGCCGTGGGAAAGGTACTGTAGAAAGTATGTAGCCAGTTCATGTTAACCTACTTACTACTTATCAATACATAGGATAAAACAAAGTCGCCTCCCGCTCTGTCTGCCCCTTGTATGCTTAGATCTGTTAAACATTTTGATGCGGTTTTTTTTTATAGATAGAGTGATTTTAAAGGAAGGTTTATACGCATAATACATACAAATCAGCGAAACACTCTGTTAATAATGTTTATTAGAAAAAACAACGTTTGCCGGGTCAGCTAGTATGATGCTAATATGATGTACATCGTTTTTTTTTTGTTGGTTACTTTCTTTCATATTACCCGCAGTTAATTCCGTTCTCGTGGACATTTTGGGATAAAATATACCCTAAGTTTTATATTACTGTAATGAAATCTGAAATCTGTTTAACAGTTTTTGCGTGAAAGGGTAACTAAGACACATTGCCATTTATCTAATATGAATAGGCTACGCGTACGTTTGACCACTATCATGCATGGTAAACTGCGACATTGCTGTTACTGGATGAAAAGTAAACAAACGATCGATAACTTTATCAAACACGGATACTTTATAATAAAAAAAAAATGGGTTTCAAAATAGAAAAAAAAAACACTGAATACCTGAATACCTATGTTTCCAACAAAGTTTCCAGGAACAATATGTATGTGTGTACATGAATGCTACGCCACAAGACCGCCATGCCAAGTACCTACAACACCGTAAGCACTTACGTCTAATGGAGCAAACAAGGCCGTGTTTGTTCGACACAGCTGTATCAGTGATATCGCATACAATTGACCAACATCTGCCTTTTAAATAGGCTCAGATATCTTACAAAACTGTTAAGGAGAAATCGTCCGTGAAAGACTCAGTTTGGTGACAAAACCGCTTTATTGTGATCTTAGGTTTAATAGATATTACTTTTAAACACAGTTCGCAACATACGTTATTTTGTTACCAGCAAATTCACGTGAATAACAATTTTGCTAGGCGAGACGGCTCGTGGCTGGCATGTGACTGTTTGGTTGTATGGGTGCAATTCGACGTATGCTGGTATGTACCCGGACCGAATCAGCACAAAAGTAAGCCAATTCTAATAACGGTGTTTGCAATTTGAAGCACCGACTTGCAAGCACTGTACTTAGATACGCGTTGGTGTTCGTGCTCTGTAACAAATTGATACTAAGGATTCATTTTCAAATCGGTTTATGTAATTTTTGCACTATTTCAAATTGTTGAAATTAAGTAAAAAAGCTCTTACACTTTTTCTACTTTTGATTTACACGTCCTTTATTCCCAAAGCAAAGGGTAGATAGAGGCGATTGCAAAACCAATCATCAAACGTATTGAACCCAACGTTGGGGGGTGAGCCTGTTGCCGTTATAAGGTTCACACATCTTGTGTTTTGCGGGTTCTGTGTTATGTAAAAACCGCGGTTTTGAGATTTTTTGCGGATTATCCAATTGATCCATTTAATTAGAAAATATATTCTTTGACGTTTATGTGACAAGTTTTTCGTATCTTTTTATGTCACAATTGTAATAATAT
The DNA here is from genome assembly GCA_012932125.1 of Conopomorpha cramerella. Lineage (NCBI taxonomy): Eukaryota > Metazoa > Arthropoda > Insecta > Lepidoptera > Gracillariidae > Conopomorpha > Conopomorpha cramerella. The sequence continues at coordinate 13,129 of SJJU01070707.1, read as the reverse complement.
TTTGTACGGAGTGTGACCATGATGACTGAAGTAAGAGCAAAAAAAAACATGGTAAAGTAACCATTACCCATAGGTATGTAAGATGAAAATATCCTAAACTTCTGGATTACTGCCATTATTTTAACAGTTATCTAAAAATAGACCTAATGGTGGTGAGGTGGTTACATACCTACGACCTTCACACTGTACATACTGTAAACGATTATTTATTACTATACATTCTTTTGAAAAGTGGTAGATAATTAAAACTACAGTTAACGTGGATCATCATCATCATCAGCCCCAGTTAACGTGGATGCTATCAATTAATTATTAATGCACTTTTTTATCTATTCATTATTCTAAAGCAGAAAAAATGTCACATCAAATAAAAAAAACATTAAACGAGAATAAACAGTTCCATTGTTTTACAGAAATCTTCGACAATCAATCTGTAACAGAAAAGTGCAGTGGGCCTATAGATCGATATAAATCAATAATTATCTATATAAATAATGAACTGATGTTCGTTAATCCCGCTAAAATTCGAGAACGACTGTACCGATTTGGCTAATTTTTGTCTTGAATCACACGTGGAAGTCCAGGGAAGGTTTAAAAGGTATATTTCTTCCAATACACGGGGTTCAAAAGCGACTTCCTATGGCAAAACAAATGTTTGCCGAGAGAACTAGTTATTAATAAAACAACATAAAGATTATTAAGAACATGTTTATCTAAAGGAATTAAACTTATCAAATTTTATGATTTTCGATATCAATACAAGAGGCTACCCATCTCTAAAATAAACAATGACGACGAATAAGAACGACGATTACCATCGACATTCATTAAGATTTTTGTGTTATGCACGTGATTAATGTTATTTAATGATAGTTAATGTCAGTATCACATACGCATCACGATAAAAAATAATCATAACAGCACATTTGGGTATGGATCGGTGACATTTTTTTAACCTAATTGACAAATCGCACAGAACAAAAGTGACACAAAACAAAATGTGTCATTTTATGAAATTGAACTTTAACATAAAAGATACAAAACTTAAATTAGAAAATTGGCATGTTTTATATTGGGCCCTTTTTGTTCTAACTATGCGAAATAGGCATACATATTCATTCTTAGGCCTCATCTAGGGACACCCGGACCATTGCGCGCAGCGCGTCCCTTCGGGCGGCCATTCATTTTGTCCGTGAAAAACGATGGTAACGTACAGGCGCGACGCGCAACGCGCAGCGTGTCCTTAGTTGAGGCTTTTGATATTCGTCGAGGAAAATCAAAATTATGGCCTATCCACACTCTTCCGACTAAAACTAGAGAATAGCATAGAAAGAAAATGAACAGATCAGTGTGAAATAAGTATCAAAATATGTAAGTGTATTGTTATGTTGTTGGTCATACCTATATTTAACAGTGATGGGACAAATTTCTATTGGTAATATGAACGTCGTGTGGTTCTAATAGTGATCCTTAAGATCTATATAAACTTTAATAAAGAGTGATTTATTCCCACCTCACCTTTCTGTTACAACCGCTATAGGTAATTAGGTACTCACTATATACATTCATAAATATGTATGAGTTTCCGGGAAGGTTTTACTGCCTTAAGGGTAAGTAAACTTACAATTTATTATTATTATTATTTATATTTATTCATATTTAAGATGTACTTTACATACAAAAAAAATAACTCTTTTGGATGTTTGAGGGATTGAACAAGTCAGAAATATATCTGAAGACAAAGTAATACGTTGGATGGTAAATATGACATATTCTCTTTGTTTTTATTAATTACCTATTTATTCATCACGTGAATCAGCTCCGCCTGAAATCCGGGTTTGACTCCGCTTAGAACCGGAGTTGGAATAGCGTTACCAAGCCACCTACTTGTACTTAAGTCTACTAAGTATACTAACTACGCTGATAAGTTATGTAAACTCTTAAGTTAACAAACTTATGTAACTGACCCTATAGTTCGCTTGGGGCCTATTGGGAACTGCAGAAACTAAAAATATAATGTGATATAACTACGTAGTTAAGTTGTTAATAATATATATTCTAATGAAGGACACAGAGTGAGACGGAAATAACGTTTCAAAGTCTACAGTTTCTGTAGACCTTACTCAGTTTCTGCATGTATCAAGAAAAAAAACGATCTTCTCATACGAAACGAGTTTTTTTAAACTTTTGTTTTTAAAATCATACATGACTTTCATCAATCTTTGTGTTATGCTACTGTATATATGTATGCACTTCTAGCGATGAAATAAAAGACATTTTGATTTCATTTTAATATGGAAATTTTCAAATTACGGTTGCTACGAGAACATAATATATTAAAGATATTTTACGTTTTTTATTAAAGAACCAAATCTCAGACACGTCATGTTCTATAGAACAAATGGGACTTATACGCCCACTAATATGTAAAGCAGATCCTCCGTACCTATGCAGTTCCTTATTTGTAAGCAGTTCTGATAAATACGACAAATTATCTAACTATGATTTATTGTATTTTAAACACAAGTGGAACATTGTAATATTCCGATGTTCATATTGAATAATATCACGTCAATGTGATTAAATTAGTTTCATATCCGCGAGACCGGTTCTTTATGTAACAGATGACATCGTTATTTTTGTCCCATTGCATAGGCGTGTTTTTTTCTTTGGAATTACTTAATAGAGTGAAATTAAGCTTAAAATAAATATATGTATGGGAAAAATATTCGGGAGACGGATCTTTTCGGAAGTCTTTTGCGGACCTAAAACAATATGTACGGTATGTTTTTAATAAAAATAAAGTCAAATTACTTAATAATTCAAAACACCTTTTAGTTAATTGTTGTACTGCTTAATCAACTTGTTTTTCTGAAAAATATATTATTTTCTTGTCCAATTTAGAAGTGCATTGCACATTAGCGCTTGTAAACGCTTCATGCACATTTTTATTGTATTTCTCAAGCACTTGTGAATTTTAATATTGGGGTAATTCACACTCGTGTGATACAACTTAGTGGATTAGCATGTTAGATCTAGCATGCTTACAATAAACTTGACTCGTGTAGACTTTAGAGGTACTCATATTAGCCCATATAGAAAATAATAGTTTAATTCCTCTTCGACACACGAGAAAATTTACTCTTCTAAATGGGCCTTAAACATTTTACGAAAGTACGATAATCGGTTTTTTTTCATGAAGATTTCGACACGATGCGATAAGGTTATTGGACCAGTTTACGATCCTACACTGTTTCCCGCTAAAACCACACGGTGGCTTTCCCCGTCACATTAGGAAACAGGGGCCGGGAAGTACCCAAAGTCTTATCGTCCGGGATAAATAAACGAGATTGGGTTTTATCAATGGGGTAAATTGGGTGTTATTTTTAGAGGCAATTTTATAAAGCAACTGATGGATTTTTTATCACTATCAACAAGTGTTTGACTACCATCCTGCCTGATGTTAAGCAGTGATGTGTCACACTTGTTCATTACGTACCTATTCATCCGCGACTTACAGACCTTCAGACTTTACTGCTCAGGAAACACAGACTCCGGCAAGTCATTCCGCATCCTGGCGTTTCGCACTATGAAAGTATTGGATTTTACTAAATTATTAACAGTGTTTTCCCCATTTTTATATGTATGTATATCACCTATAACCTTCCCTAAGAATCACCCTGTCTATTAAAGAAGACCATGACGACGTAGTTTCAAAGATGTAAGCATACATAGGGACAAACAGCTTTGTTTTATACTATGTATTGATTGATAATATGAATTAACACACTGACTATTATCGTAGATGTATTGGTGAAATTGAATCTGGTATAAACACTCAACACTGAGCTTCAACATTAAATGACATTATTCATTAGTAAGGCTATTTTAGATAAGCGTGACGACTGTGACGTCATATAATGATAATTGTGGGGTAAATATATACGATAGATATATAGACGTATATACTATGTATACATATAATACATATGCAGCGTGTCTTTCTCGGAAAAGCGAAGCGTCAGTGTAGGGGTTATGTGTGGTCTCAGGGACCCCTCTATGTTACTCCCTATGATTCTAAGGCTTTGGTTTGGAAGTTTATTCCACTAACAAAATAATAAATATTTGTTTGAACTTTGTGAGAGATATATGTATATCTTTACACAACACAAACGTAAACATGGTGTATCGCACAGCTCCAAACCCTTGAGATTGTGAGGGTTCTGGTCATCGACTCCAAAAAAAAACCTAAACCACTAAACTAAAACGTTTAGAATAAAACGAGACAACGATATGAAAACAATACAGGAGTGAAAGAGTAAGAGACATTATACATAGATACATACACTTCACGCCTGTCTCCCAGAGGGGTAGGCAGAGACTACAGATCTCCATTTGTCACGATCCTGACATACCCCTTTCGCTTCATCTACATTTCATACATCTTTTCATACATGACCTCCGGTTTCGAGTACTTTTCACGCCACCTTCGGTCAGGACATCACCAATCTGGTCTTTATATGTCCTTCTGGGGCGACCTCTACTCACCCGGCCCATTACATCACCCATATAAATCTCTTTCGTCAATCGACTTTCATCCATTCTCTCCATATGCCCAAACCACCGAAGCATGCCCTTTTCAATCTTGGTCACTACGTCTTCCTTCAAACCAAGAGACATTATCTTCTTACTTACGCAGAAGCAGGGTATTTTTGGATTCAACCTGTCAAATTACAGTTTGAATCCAGAATTTTGATGGAAAAGAGACAGCCTGTAGGATGTACGGTAAGTAGTGTTTGGTCTGAGTTCCAAGCTCACTATCTATGTAGATTTAAAAAAAAACAAAGCCCCTTATTGTTCAAGGAGTATGTAGGTAGCGTGTATTTACTCTGTACCAATCGGCGGACAGGTAAAACAAGTCTGAGTGAAAGAGAAAGTTAAGTGAAGTGCTTACAACACTTTCCTGTCTTAAAATGTCTCTTAAGCATAATTTTGCATACAACCGGCCACTGTGGTACCACAATACATAACACATTCGTGGTAACTCAATTTGAGACTATACAGAAGGCGCAATGCTTCTCCGAAAGGGTTAAGGTTAGATTTTAATGGGGCAATTATGCTAACAGAAATAAATATTACACATGGTCACCTGACCACAATCTAGGATATGTCCGTGGCGAGAATCGAACCCGCGACGGTCGTCCTACAGGTAGATGTCCTGACCACTAGTCCATGCCGGTAACGCGCCAATGATCACCGTGGGGTTTTAATCGGTGTAAATCCCACATAACCCTGCCGTTTTCCCCGCCAGCATTGGAGTATTCATATCGGACCAACGATAAAAAAATAAGAAAAAGGTTATATAAAGACCTGCAAACATAATGGGGTAAAGTAAAGATTGTTGACCATTTTCCCGGACAAAAAACTTTGTAAGATTACCTACTACGTAGGTAGAGATATGATGTACATAGACACAACATTACACATATTTTGGTACGGGAGTTTATCTTTTCCGTGTACTGGGCACCTACCACGATAGTAGGTAGGTCACAATCTATCAATACACATACAAAATAAAAAATGGCGTCTGACATACGATCGCGTACAAAATGCGAATGTTTAGTTTCCCTTATCGCATTGTTTTCGCTAGCCCGTAACTTTAAGGAAACAACAATAAGTAGGTACTAATTGCGACTCATTGTCTCTTGTACCAAATAAATAACATACATAATATTGTTTGCGTTCTGCGATTGTTCGTAAATAAATGTAGGAAGGTCACTTAGTAAATAAATACATACCCAATTTTTGTTGGTCCTAATCGCTGTCAATCAAAAGGGCATAAACCTTTCATGAATGGCGTCAGAACATTCCACTAAAGGTCCATTTAGAGGGCTCCGTTTTCTGCCAATATTAAGTTCAGTTATAATTTTCTATAGAAAATAGTATAACCACTGTGTATGTAGTTTCCACGACACAAGAAATCGCAATTTCAATTTTATTAGAGATGAAAACGGAGCCGTCTAAATCGACCTTAATTTAATACCAGCGCTACACGTTCGGTGCATTTTTGATGCAAGTTCGGCCCCATTGTTTATTGTATGCATAATAATATACAATGTACACACATCAAAAGTGTCTAGGGATCAAGTACATTTTACAAGAAGATTGCAATCAAGAACGTATTTTACAAAAACTGAATTCATTCATATTTATTCAAAATCAGGCATGGGGAATTAGGTAGGAGACCAAGCCAGAAGATTACATTTGATTTAAATATTTTTTTTTTTAGATCTTAATTGTCCTTGATCCCTAGACACTTTTGATGTGTATATGTTCAAGATCGATCTACACATTGACAAAGGAGAGACCGGTACCACCGAAATAACAATTTTATTGTGAAATGGAAACGATAATAATTATTGTAATCGATACTGATTCGCACATTGAGGCGTAATCGCCAATTACACATTGACTACGTTCTGCACTAGCGCAGATATGTGTTTGTGAAAACCATCGATAGGGTAGTTGACATATTTATTATTTATGTTCAAAATTGTTCACTGTTGTTGAATTACCGCACTATATAAATATTGCTGTTATTTGAAATGTAAAAAGTGAAAAAAAGATTTAAAGTATGAATTTAAACCTGGAAACGCTTTATGATTTCATGACACATCTATTCCCATGACTTCACGGTAGTCAATACCTCAAACTAAACAACTATAAAGTAACGTTTGGAATAAAAAGTAACAAACATACGACAAACATTCAGGAGTCAAAGATAGAGAATATTGTTCGTTCCTTTATACGATGAGATTTATCAAGTTTGAGGAGGATCGACGAAAATAGCTATTATAAAATAGGCAGTTTACTGCAGTAGTCTTTTACTTGTTTTAATTACCTAATACTGTGTGTAAATGGACCCCGAGCAACTGTCTTAGAAACGTTTTTGGGCTCGTCAATATGAACAACTTTTACAATGGCGGCAATGCGGTAAAATGAAAAAAAAAAGAAAATGAAGACAATTTTTTTCCTCGGGAGATGAATTTTTTTTTCATTAGCTCACATTGGCGCTATAGTAAAAGTCGTTCATATTGAAGGGGTCAACAACGTTTCTAAGACCTTTGCTCGGGGTAGCTTAAATGTAGGTATTTAACGTAAACGTAACGTAATTCATGCGCGTATCAAAGAAACTAAAATATAAAACTCACAAGATCGGTTTTCAATAAAAGCATTTTATATCTACCTAAGAGGTCGGGTACAAAAAAATCTCAGTACTTACATTATGTACATATGTTGGATGTAAAATATGGAAGATTTGTGCGAAATACGAAGTATCCAAGTGGGTTCTAAAATAATGTCAGTTGGTCAGTCAGCTTTCATTTAGACGATAGTTGTTGTAAATCGCATATTTTCCTGAAGGTAAAGATTTTCCATTTCGCCACAGTCGTGTCATCTTCCACTTTCACATCATCAATACATTGATTGATGTAGGTTGATGCATTTACTGCACATCCAGAGATGTGCGCTTTTCTCTAACAAACATTGTATTTTTATATTTGAGTTCACATCCTACTAACTAAATTCTTACTGTAGCTAAAAAATACTTACAATACAGATCGGTTTCGTCGCCAAAAAAAGTAATAATATTCAAGTTTGTATGAATTGTTGTTACTCTTTCACGTTAAAAGTACTAAACCGCTTTATAATCCAATGCAACGCAATGCCTTTAATAATAATCATCATCACTAGGTGGGGTCGGCGCAACTCATTTCCTTAAAACATTTCAATATCTTATATAAATATTACCTTATAGTTCGGAATAACACAATGCAATATTTTATCCCGAATTTCCCACGGGAACGAGATAAACTACAAGTAAAAACGCCCCGGTAGAACAACATAACGATAGTCTATGTAACAAAATCAAGCTAAACCCAGCAGTCACCTTCGAAATGTATTGTTTCTCTCACTAGCTGTCAAATAAGACTAAGGTATCGTGGTTCATTGATAATTTGCAATGACAACAATATTGTGACAACACATAAATAGTACGTTAAGAGTACCACCTTAGGGTAACTGATACATTTCAAGTAATTGATAATATACCCGTAACGTTTAAGTATAATAGTTACGAGAGGTAGCCTGCAGGTAAATTGCAATTACAGTTATTTGGCTCCAAGTTAAGTACTTAATCGGCTTCCAAAACATAAAACGTTTTACTTATATTTATGTCCATAAAGTATTAAATATGATTATGAAAAAAAATGTTTATATTTCCTCAATGAACTTCAGAAGACGGTGACAACACCGCTACAAAATAAAAATATTTTCTCACGAAGGCAACCTCCAGACAAAAATGATAATCTGTACCAAAGTCATTAACTACGTAACACCGTACTTCTACATGTTATCTTACTCCATTACACAACTTGCAGGACCTAACTAGATAGGACTAATAACTTTGTAATTGTCTACGTACTTGTACATATCTTCATGTAGAGAAAATCAAATATCACTCAAATCACAATCTTAGATAACTGTGACGCTCGACCTCTTAAAAATAAACAACAAAAAATGGAACTCACCGAAACGCAGCTTGTTCATGGAGAAAGTGTTAACAGTGCAACTGATGTTTTTGAACTCCAATTTTACCGTCCGGCGAGGCAGCAATGGCATAACATTGTTATTGCTCGCCTCACAAACGTCTTCCTTTAATAAAGGCATTGTCACATTCACTTAAAAAAAGTTGTTTTATTAAAAAAAGTTGTTGAACGCACACGATTTAGAAAAATAAAGTTTTTGGCGCGCTCGCGCGATGTCGTAAATCCGCGGTACAGTGTGGCATCAAACTGCTCCCATCGAATGCCACTTGAATACTGACTGACGGAACCGATGCGCCGGTTGTTGCGGTGTGTGGATTTGATTCAAATGTAGGGAAACAACACTCCACCGACTCCGGGTTACGATATCACTCAGGTTCAAGTCCGTAATCCATTCGTTTTATCTGTAAACAAAGGAATTCTAATTAGTATTTTAAGTATGTTTTTGGCTACAACAAACGTCTTTTAGACATTAGATTTTGAATTGATAAATAATACAAACACATAGGAATTGGGAATAGATAAACATTCCCAGGTGGGTGCCTAATGAACATGTGTATATGTATGTGTGTGCGCCACAGCGGAATTGATTTTTCAAACGATGACGACGTAATTAATTTCACGATTGACCTAAACCGAATAAGGTGTCGTTGGAGCGTTAATAAAACGAAATTAGTTTTTTATTATAGTCAAACAAAAAACAAAGACTATATTAGACGATCATGCACCAAAACAGCCTGTGCTCTAGTCATTTTTAAGAAACGTCAAATTTTAAGGAATTCCTTAGGCTTAGTCATAATTTTAGGACTTATGGGGCACGCCATCCTTGGTCATATAAATAACATAAATGATATCCCATCTATCTCTCACAAGGGTAGGCAGAGATAATCCATCTCCTATTGCTTTAGTCCTGACATATTTCCTATGCTTCTTCCACACCCAGTAGTAATTCACAAATGTACAGTCGGTTAATAATCAGGTCTACTATCCTAAGGTTAAACTTAAATAAATGTATGTATATGAAGGTATTTTTTTACTTGTTACAATAAAACAACTCGACCTCATTGCTGTTTTAGTGACATGGGAAGTGTCATGAAAAATAATTGACAATTTTTTTGGCCGACCGTACATCAACTCAGTTTGAGCGCACTTTATTATCAAAATTACGGCCATTCCTGTCGGTGCCCTATTAGTACATTCTCGAATATGTATTCCGTTAATGAACTTGCGATTGTCAATTCAGGGTCCGCGATAGTGCGCCCGCCGCCGCCGCCTCCGCGCCGTCGGCGCTGATAGCGAGGTCGCCCGCGTTTACGCCGAAGCTGATATGAATCACACACACGAACTATCTATATACCTACGCACTTACGTCTATTTCATACAATGTGAAAATGTACGAAATAATGCATTTCCATTGTATAGGCACACGGTGTCTCCATTTCATTGGAATGTAAATACGTTATTTTATTTGCAGACACCTTCCCAATTATACTGACACAGATTCTTTCAAATCGGTGAAGTAGTTTGGGATCCTATTAAATTTAAACAAACAAACGTTTCCTCGTTATTATATTTATACTTATACTGGATTGTGACAAAAAATAATTTTGAGATTGTGACATTCTATTTTATATTTAACAGCCACTTGACAATATTCACAAATAAAATGATTTGATTTGATTTTGATGTAAAAGGACCCCGAGCAATGGTCTTAGAAACGGGCTATTCGAAATGAACGACTTTTACTATGAAAACAATGCGGGATGAGAAAATATTTTTCATCTCCATGAAATGTCATCTCCCGAAGCCAAAAGCTGTCTGTTTTGTATGGACGTAATTTTTTTTTTTATTTCCTCGCATTGGTCACCATCGTAAGTTGTTCATATTGACGAGCCCAACAACGTTTTTGACCATTACCCGGGGTCTTTTTACACGCACTAGACAATCCAAGTATTATGTATTATGAATAAAATTGTTTGTGCTTTAAGAGCTAATTATTCACTGCACTTGGGCTTAGACATAATTTGACATAATTTTATTCACGTTATGCTCTTTCCATTTTTTAAATTTGACATAATTGAAGATCTTTTTTTATGTTCTTGAGAAAAATATTCTTAGGGCCTTATTAATAATGGCGGAATTGCTATTTCGAAGATACACAAAGCTCAACTTAACTTGTCTGTTGTATGTCAAATATGGAATAATCAGTTCAAGTAGACCTGTAATAATCGTTGTATAAGTGACAACGCGTTTATTGGTAAGGGGGTTATTGTACATCAGACAAATACTTATAAGTATAATCATTTTCTCTATCAAATATCTGTCAAACAACACTTTAGATTTTCTTAGGCATATACTCTATATTATTATACATATCACTCTAGAGGCATATCAAGGTGAACCGATATGCGCAAGATGGCTGGCAGACGCTGGATGCGAGAAGCCGCAAAAAAGATCACAGTGGCGTGTAATTTAATTGGTGAGGCCTATGTCCAGCAGGGAATATGGACTGATGATTATTATATCACTCTATCCTTGTATTAATGAATAGAGAAATCAACGGATAAACACTGCCTGCGAACTATCTAATACCTCTTCGCACTATTCAGGTCCAGTAAAATTACTTTAAAAATAACTGGAAAATCAGAAGCGTTTGGTTCTACAGAAACAAAACTGATAAAATATAGTTTCTCTCGTTAAGTGTGATGTTGTGTGGCCACGGGCTACGGGCCGTACTAATATAATAGGTTATTTTTAAGTAACTTCAAAAAGGAGGTTTCTCAATTCGACGCTCTCTTTCTCAATTTATACGCGTTCATAAAAAAACATAAAAAAAATACACTTCACGCCTTTTAATCCCAAAGCAGGGTAGGCAGAGGCACTTGCTAAAGCAAAAGCCCACGGTTCACCAAGCGTATTTAACCCAACGTGACAGGGGGTGAGCCCATCGCCGTTAAAGGATTCACACACCTTGTGGTGTGCGGGTTTCGTACGAGCGTTGCGTTGCGTACATACGCTCTGAAGAAGAGTCCCATTGGTACACGTCCAGTAGCTGGACTCGAACCCGCGACCTCCCGGTTACAAGTCAAGTATCTGACCAACTGGACTACAGACGCTCTCTAAAAAAACATATACTTATTTATATATTTTATATTTTACTACTTAACTATACTTTTTATATTTTATGTTTGTTCGCGGATAATTTCGTCGTTTAACCGATTTTGATGATTATTTTTTGTTGGATGATTTCAGAGGCGGTTCCATGATAAGGAAATCAGAGCTTGATGATGACAGACTCGATAAATAGAGGCAACTTAGGGGGTTGAAGTCGGTTATTTTTTCCTATAGTTATTTTTATATCAGATAAGGTGATATCTTTTTTTTTATTTTACTCCACACAAATAACCGTCAAACTAAATCTATCACAATTTTTCATTTCCGCAAAAGGTACAGTCAAAGACAAAGAGCATAACATTTCCGGTTTTGTTTTCTTCCCGCCGGATCAGTATTTTCATAGAGACGTGCAAGTTACAACGTTCATCGCGAAAGTTTAGATCTTTATTACTGTTTCACGCATAAACTACAGAAGAGGTCAATGGAAGCTTTCCAATAATATAGCTTAGACATCGGAATAACTCAGTACAACACATATATCCTGAATTTCTAACGGGACAGGGATAAACAGCAGGATTAGCAGGTAATTAAAAGTAGTAAGGCGCTCTCCAATGTTCTTTTAACTTTTTCTTGTTTTGTCGTAAGCTTTTTCTTATCAGACACCCATCCATTTTTTTATACGTCGCGTTGTTGTGTTGCTACATTTCTAGAATGTTCTTGTTGTTTCTACCAAAAGGTTAAGGATCTAATTATAGTGATATGCTAATAGATTATTTGGTGGGTAATGGAATTTTTTAAGTTACAATAATTACATTTTGTGTTTATCTTCTGATGTTTGTTTCAATAGCATCATCTAATTAAGCGATAACAGTTATCTGTGTAGGTAGTAGGAAGCTTTAGTCGCTTGTAGGAAATACGTATGCTGACCTGTTTCTTTGTGAAAAATGGAACTTAGATATACAGGGTGAGTCGGAAGTACCGTCATAAGCCGAAGTCTACTGTTCGTGGATTGGAACAGTAGATTTTGCTACTTTGTGAATATCTAATAAATCAGTACCTATCTACCTACTCCTTCTTGTCCTGTCTAGCTTGTGCGGAAGGACCCAGGGTACGCTTTTTATTTAAGTAATTGATTCGGCTTATACGCCATTATCGAAACATAGACGACCGTCTCTCCATCGACTACAGAGGGCAAAACGAACCTCCACGTCCTGACACGTGCGTTTATTCCCACTTGTCCCTTTATCTATTCAAAATCCGCCAGGATGTGGAATGACTTGCCGGAGTCTGTGTTTACTGCGCAGTACAGTCTGAAGGTCTTCAAGTCGCGGGTGAATAGGTACCTAATGAACAAGTGTGCTCCATCGTAGACCACATCGCTGCTTAACATCAGACAGAATGGTGGTCAAACG
>SJJU01070706.1:0-38609 GCA_012932125.1 Conopomorpha cramerella | reverse complement strand
CCAGTCAACTTGGCAACGCTGCAGAGACTCCAGAACGGACCAGATCTCAACCGAGTCAAAGGCTTTCTCATAGTCCACGAATGCTAGACACAGGGGCAGATTATATTCTTCAGTTTTTCTATGATCTGCCGCACTGTGTGGATGTGGTCTATGGTGCCATAACCGCTCCGAAATCCAGCCTGCTCCGGAGGTTGAAATTCGTCGAGTCTTCGTGCAAGACGGTTTGTGATCACTCTTGAAAACAGCTATATTACAAATGCGACCTTAAAAACTATATTCTATACCTACCTACTTATAATACATCTGTAGAGAGGTCAATTCTGTACATAAAATGTCAATTCTGTACAAAATTGTGGTGATTAGTGATCGATACTGAATAATACTGATAGCAAAAATGCAATGAGTAAAATTTTTGTCTGTCTGTCGGTCTGTATGTTCCTTATAGAAACAAAAACTACTCGACGGATTTTAACGAAACTTGGTACAATTATTCTTCATACTCCTGGGCAGGTAGTAGGATACTTTTTATCACGCTACAATCAATAGGAGCAGAGTAGTGAAGGGAAATTTTGGGAAAACGGGAGAAGTTACTCCATTTTTTAAGCTTCCGTCGCGTGTGCAGCCTTAATGGTTAAAGTTACATAAAAATCATGTATGACGGAAATATTCTCTATAAAATTGTCTAATCGCCATATGATATATTGATAAGACAAGATACGCCACGCAACGCACATACTGTGAAGGACAACGTCGTGATGGAACTCGCACACTCCAAGGTGTGTGAAACTTATATTGGCCATGGGCTAACCCCCTGTCGCTTTGAGTTAAACACACTTGGTGAACCGTGGGCATTTGATTGCAAATGCCTCTGCCTACCACTTTGGGATTAAGAGGCGTGAAGTGTATTAACTTGTAGTGTACTGTAACTTTGAATTGATGGTTTTATTTAATAAGAAAACGGTTTTATTTAATTAATATTTTTCAATATTTCAGTTTTTTTAACGATAACGAGTGATGGTGAAATGCACATTGCAGGCCTAGTTTTGTGTGGCCTGAGTTCAGATTTTTTGGTCTTTGAAAAATTCAAATTCATTACCTACTTAGGATTATTTTATTAAAGTTGAGCACACGTCATTGAAATGCGAAGGAATGTTACGTATTCTCTTGAGTACAAAGTAAAGCCACTCAACTGGAATGCTTCCATTTTCGGTAATTTTTCCTTCTTTGCTGGTTACCCGAAAAAAACTTTTTATGTGGGGGAAACCCAAGAAGGTTTAGGACTTTAAAAAGGGATTCTCTTATTACATACGTACGTACTTATATCTATATACTTATATAAAAATGAATTGATGTTCGTTAGTCTCGCTAAAACTCGAGAACGGCTGGACCGATTTCGCTCATGTTGGTCTTAAATTACACGTGGCAGTCCAGGGAAGGTTTAAATGGTGTATTTATTCCAATATACGAGGTACAAATCTTGCTACGGCAAAATAAATGTTTGCCGGGACAGCCAGTAAGAGCATGTAACTTGCGACACACACTGTTGTTGGTCATAATAACATTAAATAATAAGTACATTTTAAAAAGTTGACATTTATTCTATTTACAAGTACGTAGTCCATTTCGTTATAAAAGTAGTTGGGTTAGTTCAAGGGGCATAGACAGCGGGCAGGTCGTCCTTGCTCCAGTCCAGCTCGACGGACTGGCCGGTGCGGGCGCTCTTCTCGGCGGCGGTGGCGATCTTGCTCACGGCCAGGGTCTGCCAGCTGGTCACCTCTAGGGTAGCGCCATCTGTGGGAAACATAATGTCGTTAATCTCAATCCCCCCGATAACAAACATCTAATAAGTCTAAGAAGACTGTATGTATAATATTTGGAAGACATTCTAGTGAGATCATATTTAGTAGTTATTATTTTAGTAACACATTAGTGGAAAGGCAGGACCTAAAGCCTCTGCTGTTGAATGTAGTGTTAAATAAAATAAAGGATAATACTCACTCTGGACGACGTCCAAGAAGTGCTCGAGCTCAGCGGCGTAGGCGAGCTTGTAGCGGGAGGGGAAGGAGTAGTAGATGGGGTTCTGCTTGATGCCCTCCTGGCCGATGACGACCTCCATAGAGTGGCTGGGCCTCTCGTTCTCAACCTTCACCATACCTAGTGAAGAGACCGAATATAACTCTATAAACATGAACTTTTATACGACACGGATGCGAAGTTCTTAATATTTATTGACACTTTATTGCACAGAACTCTACAAAGTATTTTCTACCAGTCAACCATACATTGTACGTTTGAACAATAAGAGGGTACCAGAAAATACAATATAAAGAAATTACCCAATATTATCAAAAGTTAAGGACATAATGAACTACATAATATTCACATAAATTCCAACACTAGAATGCAAGAAGGCAGTTAGTGAGCCTTAAGGGGAGGGAGTAAGGTAGTGCTTACCAACGAGGAGCTTGAAGGTTTCGCGTTTGGTAATATTGTTTGTACTTTTTAATAATCGTGATCGTAGCTTTCTTGATAAATGAAATCAACCATGTCTAACTCACCTTTGTTACCGAAAACTTCGAGCCTCTGGTCGTAACCGTAGGGGGAGAAGCGGCTGTTGTCACCAATGGCGATAGCTCCGGAGGGAAACTCGAGGATGAAAGCGATGTTGTCGAAGTCATCGATGGCCTTGATCTCGGTGACGAGGGCGGTGGCGGTGGCCCTAACGCGGATCGGCAGCTCGCCGAGCACCCAGCAAGCCATGTCGAAGTCGTGCACCAAGCAGTCGTGGAAAACACCGCCTGTAAACAAACAACATTTTATATAATTAAAGTTACCTACTTTAGTCTCAAAACTTGCACAAAACAAACAAATCACAAATCAAATAGTTTTTAAGTAGGTAGGTATTTACCTATTTATACACGTTGCGGGATCAATGAACTGAAGTCAATGTCTATGCCATAGATATTAATTCAGGGTCGCTATTACAACGAGCTTAAATGTTTAATGTCAGTCGTTAACTATTACGTATTTTTTCATTTTTGATCGGTTGTGTTTAAGTAACAATTAAATTATTCCTGCTATGGTTATTTACCTGAAGCCTTCAAGTATTCAATGCTGGGGAGAGGAGAGTCCCTGGCGGTGACTTTGAGGATCTGAGCGTGTCCGATTTCACCCTTCCTGACCCTGTCCTTAAGACCCTTGTAGGAGGCGTCGAATCTGCGGTTGAAGGCGGCCATAAGGACGCGCTTCTTGGACTTGGCAATCTCGTAGCATTTCTTGGTGTCCTCGATGTTCTCAGCAATGGGCTTCTCGCAGAACACGTCCTTGTTGTTGTTGATGGAGTTGACGACGATGTCGTGGTGGGTGTAGGTGGGGGAGCCGATGATGACCACGTTCACACTACAATAGTACGGATAGTTTTAAAATGCTGTTGAACAATGATTTAAGGTTGAAACAGACTTGGGGACCAAGTCTGCTCCACTCTCATAGTTTCCTCGCTCTGGTATCTCAGCGACAGTGAGTGTATCAGACATCTTCCCTTGAACACCAACATGTATATCTATAATGTTTGTTTTTGTTCATTTACAGTACGTCATGAGTAGTATAAACTTGTCTTTTAAACAGTATACAACTTACGCCTTGTCGGTGTAGACTTTGGAGGCTTCCTTGGAGGTGAGGAAGGTGACTTCGTTGCCGAGTTTCCAGTAGCGTTTCAGTTCAGCGAATCTGTCGGCGCGGTCATCCACGACGTACTTGAGGATTACGCGGGGGTTCCTCATGATGTTGCTGAGGTGGATGGAGCCAGCGCGGCCGAGACCAAAGATGGCCACGGTTACTGGAGGGGCTTGGGACACGGCCTTGATGTTGGTGGTCACATCGTTGAGGTAACTGAAAATATGAATATCTATGTAAACACTACGGTTGAATGATTCTTGATTTAATATTGCTTGATATACGAACTACTAAAGCGAAAACAGCTCAAAAATACTGAACAAGGATCCTACTCGTAGTACATTGTATACTAAACAAAAACTTATGTTTTTAAATACTTACTCAGTATGACGGGTGTCCACTTCAGGGTAGGTAGCCTTGAGGGCGTAGGGGGAAGGACCAGCGAATTTGAAGGTTGCCATTTTACTGGAAAAAAATAAGAGATCATCATTATAACATTTCCATGTCACAGTGTTAGTTACCGTACCTACTCCTCCGAAATGGCTTTACCGATTTTTACCAAATTTTATATGCGTATTCAGTAGGTCTGAGAATCGGCTACTATCCATTTTTTATGCATCTACCAGTTGTATTTCTCCCAATACACGGAGTTCAAAGGCAACTTATTATGGCAAAACAAATGTTTGCCGGGACAGCTAGTATTCAAACATACATAGGTGATTTGTGTGCAAACTCTATCTAACTTTTGCATTTTTACTTTTTCAGAAGTTTATTTACGAAATAGTACATAAAATAATTTGTTTTTATTTTTACTCACCAAATGTGATTGTTTCAGGCGTTCCCAAAGCCAACGTTCAGTAAAGCTGGCTCAGTGAGACTGCACTGTTCCTGGGTCGAGACACCTTATATACTAGTAAAGTAGAGTATTTTCTTTGCGGGTTCGAGATATCAACGAGACGTCACTTCGAATACCTATCCATGTTAAAGGTTATCTTTACGATCAAAAAAACAGTATTACAAAGACGGTCAAGTATGTAACAGTGCAGGACAATCTCGGTGACTGTTATGAGACTTACTTAGTTTTAGGACGTGAACAAGTGAAAAAAACCGGTCGTTCTTAAAGTAAGATAAAATAGCTACGATTTAATGTATTTTTTATTTATTATCAGTCAATTTTTAAATTAATTTTATTAGATAATTTACCCATCACTGTAATCGGTATCATTTTCCGTATTTTCAATGATCGGACTAGCGGAAATATGTGCGTTGTTTTTTTTGTATGTTCACATATTCATTTAAAAGAAGATAAGATAGACGTGCATTAAGGTGCAACGGATCAGTACGTTCATACAATTAATTTATTGATTCTCATCGAGAAATGAGGAAGTGGAAACATTTGTTTTTGATGGCAAGAATTAAAACCGGTTTCTATGTCAGTTTGGGAATCATCTGTTCACCCCACGTCGGGTTATCAAATCTGATAGAACCTTGCATTGCTGTTGTGGTTAAACATAATATTTGCTTATTCCATAGTTATTTTGTTCATGATATTCAAAGGGCATGCACCAAAATTAAAAGTTCGATTTCCCATACAAAGAGAGATAAATATTTGAGTATTGTGCTTTTTGTATTTTTTATTTAGGTACCTAGGTATTATACTTAGAATATTATAAGTAGCAACGATTTACTATCTTGTTAATGAAAATTATTATTTTTAGTCCATTGTGCATGTTATGGTAGCCTTTAATTAAGGCGACACTTGCCATGTTTTTTTATGTTTTGTAAGTACCTACTATTATGTTTAGTGTACCCCTTATAACCTTGTTGGTTATCCAAATTAAATAAATAAATAAATAAAATGTATCCAAAACAACATTGCTTTAATAAAAGTTGAAATATCGTTATACAATGTTCGCATAATATATTGTATTCCATCCACATCACCACTACCTGTCAAAAGTTGATCTATTTTCCATCGCTTTCCTTTTATATTTTCCCTCAATTGTGCACCTGTGGTAGATTTCTTGAATCATTTGACATTTTGTCGCGTTCTCAAAGAAACGTCACAGTTGATGTTTCTTTGGTGACACGAAGTTGGCTTTTGTGTCAATTCCTTTAGTTCTGGAACGTCTTGGTAAATTTTGCAGGTAAACAATTTCCGTGTTATGTTGTGTGCTATTGGAATCGAGGTCCATGTTTAACTGGTAGTAGGTATCTGTTATGCTGAGGTCCAGATAAGGCTGTGTGACACCATTGTATGTTGGAATATTAGTGGTTGAGAAGTCTTAAAATACGATGTACTTTTAAAGATCAAACTGTACAAGCCTGGATGGCCCCGACGTGCATCATGGGGTTGGTTACGTCGCTAGCTAGAGGTTAACGAAGGATTGAGGGCAGGCCTTGTACGAGCATGAGTGAGAGCTCCGAATTAGACCCATTGTGTGACACAAGCCGAGTTTGATGAGCTCTCATTATTTGTACCGGTATGGTCAAATGGTGTTTACAAATAACGGTTTCATTGATCTAACGTCCTACCGAAGATTTCTAGCTTAAAAGATCTAGATACAGTGGTTTTATTCGACGTAAGTATTCCTTGTGTAACATCTTCGGAAGTCAGTCACTATTTTGTGGCCATATTCTGCTGCTAGACACAAGCAATTGGCGACAATTTAAAGAAATTACACAAGTTGCTAGAGTGGTTTAGTTGACATCATTTCTATTTAGGTTGTTAATTATTAACCGAAACCGCGACAGTGTAGTCTGTACGCGAAAAAAACGGCGATCTATTTAAAAAAATAAAAATAATTCTGGAATCTAAATTTGAGGAACCTTGCAGATACGATGCAGATATGTCATATTGTAGATCTGAACAAACTGATACCTACAGATTACATTTTATTTTATTTGTTTCATATTTATAAAGAGGCTGATAACTTGTAGCCATAGCGCATTTAATGTTCTACGAGTATTGAAATTAATTTAATTACTAATTAGAATTGACTATTACAGGTATTTAAATTAGTTTTTCACTAGACATCTTTTTAGTAAGTGCCTCTGCCTACCCCTATTTGGTTTTACATGTCATAAAATTATTAGTATTATGGGGATATTAATATATGCACTGATGGGGGCTATTTACATAGGTACCTACAATATCAACGGTTATCTATGACGTCCACAGCAGATAGACTTGTGGCGGTTCGCGACAAGGTTATCAATGGTGATATTGTATGGCTTATTATATATATAAGTAATAAATACATTGCTGATGTATTCAGTGCGTAGGTACATACCTATATGTATTACAAGAGTTTTTTTCCCGCTAACTCCCGTTCCCATGGGAATTTTCCTATATCCTGTTGCAACTAAGTTTAAAGTTTACTAAGGTACCTGCATCTCAAATTTCAAGCGTCTAACTTTAGCGGTTTAGATTTTTCATACAAAAATTATTTCCCGCTAACTCCCTTTCTGAGGGAATTTTCCTATATCCTGTTCTTCTTCTTCTAAGTGTACTAAGGTACCTGCATCCCAAATTTCAAGCATCTAACTTAAGCGGTTTAGATTTTTCATACAAAATAATTTTCCCGTTTATTCCCGTTCCCGTGGGAGTTTCGGCAATTCTTTTCTTATTGCACCCCTACGGTACCTAAGCTATATCCGTTCTAAATTTCAAGTGCCTGCGTTTAGACGTTTGTGCTGTGCGCTGATATGTCAGTCAGTCAGTCACTCCTCTTCCTTTTCCTTTTATATGTATATATTAAGATTATAAAGTAAAAGTTTAACATTCTACCACACAACTTAAGTGTTCTACATATACTAATAGATTTAATATAACGGACGGACGCTAACTACGTTAAATACGCTTGGTGGACCGTGCGCATTACTTAGCAAGTGCCTCTGTCTACCCCGCTTTGGGATTAAAAGGCGTGAAGGGTATTTTTTAAATAGGAGGACAATTGATTTAATTTTAACCTGCAGGATTGGTAAAAAAGTTTTTAGAGAAACCTTTTTCTATATTTCAAAGTATTTATTCATATACAATTTTTTTTATGTTTTCATTTAACTACAACATTTTTGTTAAATCCAAAACATAAACTGAAATAGACGATACCTGTAACTCAAATATAGACATCGGTACACAATAAAAGCCCAAACCGAAATAGTCGTGACATTTTGTTTTAAAAAACGACTGGCACTATTACTGTAAACAATAGTTTCATAATCATGTTCCGAAACACAAACAAAGGTGTGCGTTCAAAAGGTAGACGTAGGCATCTATCAAATTCCAAATGTTGGAAAATGCATCAAAAGGAGAACCGGGTCTATAAAGGTTAATCGTTTTGTATGAAACTAGAACACCATAAAAGGAATTCCAAGGGAAGCATCTAGGTATGGTTATTGCAAACGTTAAAGTTTGCCCTTTTTGCGTAACGACATGACGAATTGCCCAAGTCTCGCCAAAGTGGATATTCCCGCTTCCTCCTTTATATGACGAGGACATTAACCGCCCGTTATGACGTGAAAAGGCTGGCGGGGCATAATATTATATTTTTCTCCCTAATTTGACTTGTATTTTAGATGTTTTCGTCTGAAGCAGTGTGATAATGTTACGTACTTCATCATCGTCATCGTGTCAGCCCCTTGCTGAGCTTAGGCCTCCCACAGGCGCGCCACATATATATTTACAAACGAATCAATTTCTACATATGTGCGATCTTTAGGGTAAGGTTGTCACTATAGTTCTACCAACATTTACTAATCCAATTCCAAAAAACAAACAAATATGTTAATTTGATGAACTATTTTTAAACGGTTTAAATTGAATTTCATGAACCATTAGACTTCGATTTAGTCATTGAGTTATACTTAGGTACTTAGGTAATTTAAATCAAGGGCAAACAGATAAGTAAACATTAAAAAAACACCACAAAAAGGGGGGAATTTACAGCGCAGATGCATAATTTTAACCCCAAGTTAAGTTACTGTATTCTACATAATTTAGGTATTATTTTAAATGTGTTGCTTGTTTATTTAGGCAAGGAATGAAAAAAATGTTATAGCGGTGAAAACTTATATCTAAAAAATCTGAAATATACGTAATATGTAATTGAGCTCGCACTGTATACATATTTATATTAATGGTACTTTATATCTGGTCAAGTGATGTACCTACATACGTGTGTCAAAATAACTCCATAAAATGTGATGATAACACATTAATGGGTATGTAGGTACTGTAGACATTTTGCGACGATTGAACAGAGGTTAGAGGGTATCTACCTTGCTGTCTGCTAATATCAGTCCAATGGTGTTTTGTTATTCCATATCAATAGGTAATTATTATTATATAACGCGTATTTCTAGTTTTAGTGGTGTTATGTAAAATTATAACACGCATGCTGTACGAGAGAAGAGTCAACGTCCACTCGCTGTTTAAAACTTTAAATACGGCGAACTAATATTTAAATAGTATTTAATTTCTTTCACTGCTGGCCATTAGTGGTTGATGATGAAGCAATTAAGGTCTAGTACCTTTAAGGATTAATGTACTTACTCCAGCGATTTCGTACGTTTTTTATTCGATGTCTGATTACAACTCTAGACAGTATCATACAAGAATTCGGAGAGTATGCTACGGAGTTGCATAACCCATCGCGTTTTTACAATAGGACAACCAGGAGAACGGCAAAACGTCATCCATACCAGGTGGATTTGCCATTTACGCGAACCAAACGGTTTGGGTCCACTTTCATAGTGCGAACCGCCAGGATGTGGAACGACTTGCCGGAGTCTGTGTTTCCTGCGCAGTACAGTCTGAAGGTCTTCAAGTCGCGAGTGAATAGGTACCTAATAAACAAGTGTGAAGCATCGTAGACCACATCGCTGCTTAACATCAGGGAGGGTGGTGGTCAAACCCTTGTTCATAGTGATAAAAAAAAGATTTAGTTGTTGTTCTGGTTTTGGAGGTGGAGGTGGAGGCACATTTCTTATTATGGATATGAAACATTTTCATTATTTTTTTTAATCTGTGACCCTTGTTAAGACTTAGAATATGAGCTCAATAAACGGCAGCGGGCCTAGCACGCTCGCCAAGAGAGACACGACATAGACCGAATATTCGCTATTTGCCGTTATGTCACGCTTCGTGCGACTCAGCTTGTTTAATCAAATTGCAATGCAGCGCGTTATTATGTCTTGTCACTTCTTTCTTGAAGCGACACACACTCTCCGAGGGGCGGCCTTAGATAAAGTAATTAACATCAAGTCGATCACCCAGTCGAATAAAACATTGTTTTAAATC
This sequence comes from Conopomorpha cramerella, assembly GCA_012932125.1. Classification (NCBI taxonomy): domain Eukaryota; kingdom Metazoa; phylum Arthropoda; class Insecta; order Lepidoptera; family Gracillariidae; genus Conopomorpha; species Conopomorpha cramerella. The sequence continues at coordinate 28,636 of SJJU01070706.1, read as the reverse complement.
AGCTGCTACTTTTTTGAAGTCTGTTAAAACGAATCTGATTCTGTAACCTAACCATAAACTGTTATGTGGGTACTCAAAATGTGTTTAATTTATAAAAATAAATATGTATAAACATTTTTGTATTGTTTGAGAACAGATATTATGGACCATATATAAAAATATGTGATTTCTTTCATCCTCTCACAAGTTTATTACATGTTTGGCAAAAAATTTAAAATAAGATCTGTGATTGAATGTAATCATTTTATAAAACAATCAGTCAGTTCAACTGTAAAGCAGAAATCACAGTGTCAGAAACCATTATCAAACCCAGGAAAATTACTGAATCCATTGTTTATAATTATATTTAAAGTAATCCAGCGTAATTAATCCGTTAATCCTGGATTTTTCTAGAGCCGCGCCTTTCCTATCAGATTAATAAATTCTCTCTTCGGTTGTTTCACTTTATTAACACCTGTTACCATTTGATTTTAAAAACGTTATGTTTTTATTGAAGAATAGATGTGTCCAAATACGCGTACGAGTTTCGAGTGAAAAGTACCTGCCCGAAACGGAGATCATTGTATGAAAAGATATATCAGTGTGGGTGAAGCGAAAGGCGTATGTTAGGAACTTTCTACATACATGCCGTCTCATACATTTTCCTTTAAACAATTTTCCGTATTACTCTTTACGTGTAACCTATCCAGGCCTATTTCTTGCTCAAAATTTACCAAAAAAATATAAAATAAACTGGTTACGAGCCTATCCGGCAACGCGTAATGTAGGGTTCCGTAACAGGAATACTTACAGTTATTATACAACGTTTAATTAATAATACTTAGTGTTAGCGGGGCAGAAAGTCACGCAGCCCATACCAAACAACTTTCCCCACGGTACCCTAGGTGAAAAAAGAAAAAAATCCTCGCACAAAGAGCAATGGCAATCAGCGATTGTAAGTTTGCACGAAGAGGTGACATTTCTTTTCACATCATTTTTAACATAGAGGTTACTCGTAACTCGAGTAATCTCCAGTTTCGGTTGTCTACCTCTCTAACTATAGATATTGGGGAAGTGAAATTCATCCAATTCTCGGTGGCCATGCATGCTCTGCGATTGCGGGAACTCTCCTGAGAACGCATCGGTGTCACCACGCACTGCGTCCTGTAGGCGACTGAAAGGGCGTAGGGGCTGTGGCACGCGGGCGGGGACGCGCGCGCCCTTAACACAACCCCTGAGTGGCGACGTTTGTAGCATGGTGACCCTGTTACCGCCGTACGACATCATGAGCTGGTGGAGCGTAGATCGTTCCCATTCCGGTGACAGTCCGCGAGGGCTTAGCGCGGCTGGGGCCACCCTTCGACGTAGTGGTTCAGGCTGTTCCGGGGGCCCCGGCAATAAAGCGGGAGCGGTCACCGTGGGGTTTTAGTGGGTGCGAGTCCCACATAATCCCGCCGCTGGCCCCATTAGCGGTGGGGTATCCATAATGGATTTGCCCACGATAAAAAAAAAGACTCGCCTCATGTCGGGGAGTCCGGTACCTCTTTCTTTGCCATCATTTATAATGTTTATTATAATTGATGGCAATTATAACACCTGTAGCTATAAATATTATATTTATCAATCCAACAATTATTATGTAAGCCAAGACTTGTTGAACGTGTTTTGTTGGTAAATATAAGACAACTATATTTTATTAATGTTACCTACTGAACATTATCGTTTTATGGTTAATAGCGATTCCGTTAGTATCTACAGTATCTACATGTAATTAGTACTTAATAAAAAATACTGAATATAGCTGATACGAATAGTACATATCTATACCTACAAAAACGATCATAGTATCTATTAACTATCCTTGCCAGGAACTTGTAAGTCCTTCTAACGAAATGTAGTTTATGTTTAGTTTTGGCATCATTTACATTAATTCTCACGTTTACTAGGTGAAAGAGAAAGAACTAAACACAAACTAAGTAGGTACCACATTTTGTAACAGTAAGTGTATTATCCGTACAAATATTCAATATGTCTTCTAATTCTGGAATATAAATTAAGTAAAAAACCAACGCCATGCAAAATACTATCTCCCTTTAATTTTTCCGCATTGTCGCCATAGTAGAAGTTTTTTAAAACACAACGTACAAGCGTTTGACCACCATCATGCCTGATGTTAAGTGGTCTGGAACACACTGTTGTTGTTGTTGTTAGTAAGTTGTTCATATTGACGAGCCCGACAACGTTTCTAAGACCTTTGCTCGAGGTCCTTTGACACTCGGTATAGGTACACTTCACGCTTTTAATTTGCAAAGCTGGGTAGGCATTTGTTAAGCAGTTACCCACGGTTCATGCAACGTGTATGGGTTTCATCACAATGCTGTCCTTCACCGTATGTGCGTTGCGTGTCGCGGAGCTGTACTAGGCGTGTATGGTCTAGAATCCACAACCTCCCGATGTGCAGGTCCAAGTATCTCACCAATAGGCCATAGACGCTTAGCCCAGCAGTTCCGGGCATAAGAATAGGTCTGACGTTATCGCTTGCCTGTCGTAAGAGGCGACAGAAAGGGGGGGGGGCTGTAGCGTACGGGCGGGGACTCGTGCGCCTAAATTACGGCCCCCAAGGACGATGGCGGTACCGCGGTGACCCAGGTACCGCTGTGAGTGGGGGTGCGTCGACCGCCACTCTTGCCGGAGATGGTCCGTGAGGGCCTAGCCCGCGCGGCTGAGGCCGCCCTTGGATGTAGTGGCCAAAGTCGTTCCGTGGACCCCGGCAATAACGCCTTTTCCATTTTAGTGGGTGCGAGTCCCACAACCACACCCCGTCGTTTTAAGTAATAATTTATTGCACTCAAAGCAATATGGTTTCACTCAAGGCTGATCAACCACTGATGTAGGTGTAGCTCTAGTTAAGCATATTTTTGCTACTTGGGAGGACAAAAGAGATGCCATTGGTCAATTATACTACTATATGTACATATAATATCATTGGCCATTGGTATTTTAAGTGACCTCTCAAAGGCATTTGATTGTTAAAGTTAAAAAAAAATAATTTCAAAGTTAAATTTCTATGGTGTGGCTGATCTGTCAATCATAAGTTCTTATTAAAATTAAAAAAAGTACACTTCACACCTTTTAATCCCTTGATGAAATTAGATCTGGTGGCACTGAAGTAAAGCTAGTAAGTACTTGGTAGCCCTGCAGTTCCGGACTTTAGAATAGGGCTGCATTCTGCCCCTTCTTTCGCGCGTAGAAGTCACCTAGAGATTTTTAGTGGACTCACCACATACCCTCGTCGTCTCCCCCGCAGACGACGGGGAATCCGAAGGGATTCTCCCCCCGTCAACAAAAAAGAGGCAGGATGGTGGTCAAACGCTTATTCACTGTGTTTAAAAAAAACTTTTATTAAATTAATTTGTGCCCTTTTTACGTGACATGTATTTTTTAGAGTTAAGAGCCTTTCAGCTAATGGCTATATGTAACAAAATTAGAACCTTATGTCACATGTTTTATACGATTTGACTTTGATATATGTTCAATGATTGCATACACTGCTTGCGTGTGCTTGTTCGGCGGCACTAAGGGCATGAACTACTCAAGATTAATAGTTAAACTGGAAGTTTGTAACTCCAATGGTCGTAAACTAAAAATCTTTAAGAAAGTCCGTTCGGGACGGACGATAGAGGTTGCGTCACCAACTATAGATGGAAATAATTGATCCTGCTCAGTTATAGAAAGTACTAGCATACTAGCTCAGAATATACCCTGTAGGTAACTCTTGGCGTGGCCAATGTGGAACTAAGAACCACTATTGGGCTTTTAAATCGCATTTAAGTTTTAACGACGAATTAAGAATTGAAATGGAACGAAGTTTTACTTGAGTGAGGGTTTAATTGACTTAAAAAATGAAAGTTTTAGTACTTTAGGAACAAAGATAGTTTACCGGATTGAATGGTTGAGATATTCATGACTTTTTCACAAGTGAAGTAAAGGAATTGGAAGATATAAACAAAAGTGGCATTATTGAATATGTCACATTTTATTCAACGCTACTAATATTACAACTGTTAAAGTATGGATGGATGGGAAAGGTTGGATGTTTCTTACTTTCACACAAAAAGTTTTTAACGGATTTGATTAAAACTTTACAGTAATAATATAACTATAAATGTCACCATTATCAGCAACATGACGTTCACTACTGGATGCAATTATTGTGCATCGATGGGAAGGAAATGCCAATAATCGCTACGCTTGGCAGGCGGTTTGGCGATCGCAATGGCATTGTGGTTTAACTCACAGTTAGCGCTGCTGCCCTTTGTCGCCTCGCCGTGACTCCCACGACGGGAAAAGTTGGGCTGGGGTGGTGAAACATGTATTCCATTCGTAGTCACCACTTATCCCAATTTTAGAGTATACTTTATCCCATTTTTTCAACGGGAACGAGATAAATTGCGTATAAAACCGCCCGGGTACATATATGTAATGTACATACGTAAGTTATTTGACGTTAGTTTTTATTTGTTAATTTGACTTATTCATGTAAGTACACACATATCTATATCTATCTATCTTTTATATTCTATATTATAATAAAACTATTCAGAGTCTAAACCTGTATTTGATTCTTGTCATTGATTCTTTTTTTTATTTTATCACTATGAACAAGCGTTTGATCACCATCCTGCCTGATGTTAAGCAGCGATGTGGTCTGAGATGGAGCACACTTGTTCAGAAGGTACCTATTCACCCGCGACTTGAAGACCTCCAGACTGTACTGCGCAGGAAGACCTACTGTTTACAAGAAAACCAGTGGAGTATATCAAGTTGACGTTAAAACGGCAGCATTATACACTGGAATAACATTTAAGCTATTTTTTATCCCGGAATTTAATTTGGTTCCCTTAGGATCGTCAAAACTGCTGACTAACTACTACTGACCGATTTAAATGTACAACTTTGGCGCACGGATGTTAGCTGTGGGCTTTCCTATCAGGGCCATATTAAGCGGCCACGTCTTATATCCGTAAGTTATCACTGGTTACAGGCCCTGATTAAAGAAAAAGTTATATGGAATAGTAGTATGGTATAGTAATTTATGTCGGAAGTCAGTGCTGGTGGAATTGTGATTGCTCTTAGACAGCTTAAAATGGAAACACTCCAGGAGAGGATGGCGTTACAACAGATCTATTGAAGGCTGAAGGTAAACCGTTTTGAGGAGCTCCAAAAGTTTTTTGACGCTGTCCTGTTCGAAGAAAGAATTTCGGAGTCGTGGAGTAGAAGTGTTGTCGGCCTGTTCTTCAAAAAGGGAGATATGACCCTGTTGAAGAACTATTTCGCTAGACTGACCGACCTATTTCCCTAATAAGCCTATGTGGCTAATAAGGGAAGGTCTACAAGAAGATTTTCAAGAGTGATCACAAACCATCTTGCGCAAAGACTCGACGAATGACACAGTGCGGTAGATCATAAAAAACTGAAGAATATAATCTGCTATATATATAATCTGCCCCTGTGTCCAGCGTTCGAGAACTATGAGAAGGCCTTTAACTCAGTTGAGATCTGGTCCGTTCTGTCTCTGCAGCGTTGCTAAGTTGACTGGCGATATATTGAAGTGATAAGGTGTCATTACGAGGCTGCCACCATGTCCGCCCAAGTACAAAATCATCAGACAGTGCGACAAGGGACAAAGTTACTTCTCCGAAATTGTTCACAAATGAAATGGTGTGTTCAAGACCCTGGTTTGGAAAGGACGTGGCATCAACATCAATGGCAAACAATTATATTAAATTTATCTTACTTGCGATATGCAGACAACATCGCCATCATGGCAGATATGCTGCAGAACCTTCAAGGGATGTTAAAAGACCCAGCTGATTCTTCTATACGGATGAACTTGGAAAAAACTAAGTTCATGTTCAATTAACATGTTCTACCGAAACCGAAGTCAGCACAATGTACCGTTCTCGAACTGTTTTTAAAAAATATGTGTACAGTCACGTGCATAAACATGCCATAACATTCAAAACATCAAAACATGCCACAACACCATAACATTCCCATCAATGCTTTATAAGAAAATGGCTTTGAAATGTTTCTAAGTGTATACATGTGTATGCACGTGACTGTACCTTCAATCAGTGCGTCCTACCTGCGATGACAAACGGAGCTGAGAGGCGCACACTGACAGCGTGGCTGGCCCACAAGCTCAAAGTTGCACAGCGTGCTAATGGAAAGGGCTATTGCCGGCGCTTCTCTGAAGGATCCTATCAGAAACAAACCAAAATCATCGACATAGCTCATCGAATTAACAGGCTCAAGTGGGCCGGCCATATTAACCGTAGAACCGATGACCGTTAGGTTAAACGACGCCCTCAGGCAAGGTGGACTAATGATATGCGCACGATCGCTGGCTGTGACAAGGAAAAAACAAATCACAGTGGTGTGCACTTGGAGAGGCCTTTGTCTAGCAGTGGATGAATATGATGAGGTGATGTTGATAGTTTAGTAATTAGTAATTGATTCGATATCTCCTATCTATCTATTCTTATAATACACCTGTAGAGAGGTCAATTCTGTACATGAAATATATTTAAAAATAATTATCAGGGGGTGATTAGTGATCGATACTGATGCCAAAAATGCAATCAGTAAAATTTTTGTCTGTCTGTAAGTTACTTCTAGAAACAAAAACTACTCGACGGAGTTTAAGGAAGCTTGGTACAATTATTTCTCATACTCCTGGGCAGGTTATAGTATACTTTTCATCACGCTACAATCAATAGGTGCAGAGTAGTGAAGGGAAATTTTGGGAAAACGGGAGAAGTTACTCCATTTTTTAAGCTTCCGTCGCGTGTGCAGCCTTAATGGTTAAAGTTACATATGATAGTAATCATGTATGACGGAATTACTCTATGTTAAATTGTCTAAAACATATTTCGCAACAGCATATGTCTATATTTCATGGTTGATTCACAATAACACATGTAACTCCTGATAGCTTAGCAGTTCGGAGCATTTTTTTTTATCACTATGTACAAGCGTTTGACCACCATCTTGCCTGATGTTAAGCAGCGATGTGGTCTACGATGGAGCACACTTGTTCATTAGGTACCACTCGTAGGTATTCACCCGCGACTTGAACACCTTCACTTCGACTGTACTGCGCAGGAAACACAGACTCCGGCAAGTCATTCCACATCCCGGCGGTTCGCATAAAATCGTTTGGTTCGCGTAAATGCCCCTGGTATGGATGACGTTTCGCCGTTCTCCTGGTTGTCCTATTGTAAAAACGCGATGGGGTGATTCCGCATTCCGATTCAGCAGATCGTTTAAATGCAGCAGGAGACTGGTGCAGAGTGAACAGAACCTTGAGGTACCCAGGCATTAATTGCCATTGCCGGACGAGCAGTCATCTGTGACTACTCGGAGCGATCGTTCCCCAGGAAAACAGCCAATCACGCGCAGAACCCAACAGGCAGTCCAAATGACGGAAGCTTGCCAAACTTTGGGTTGGCACGTTGGGTTAAATACGCTCGGTGAACTGTGGGCATTTGCTTATTAAGTAAAGTGCCTCTGCCTACCCCGCTTTGGGATTAAAAGGCGTGAAGTGTATTATTATTATTTATTTAAACCCCAAACTTACACATGAAATAAGCCATCGCGCCATCATTCACGATAGCCTAACAACCAGTCACTGAATGCTGAATTATATAGCTGGCCCGGTAAACGTTGTTTTGCCAATAACGAGAGAAACGCTGTTAATAATGTATCATCAGAAATTAAAGACCACCACAACTTTGCAATGGAACTCGGCTTAAAGTAACAAGTTACAACAGAATGTAATCGAGACTCAAATTTTAACAGGTTGCGGTGCAGGAGAAACCATCTTTATTCCCAGAATTCCCATAATACCAAATAATATTCCGTTCACCCTATACCCAGTGAACAATATTTAATTTTTCACAGGATTTCCTTTTGTGATGTTTACGTGAGGTAAGAGAGGAGTTTTCAAAATTCATCCCCTAAGAGGGGTAAAAAGTAGTACCCACCTTTTTGAAGTGTATATGAGTAAAACATTAATTTTGGAACTATGGTTCTGAAACTTGGTGTTAGTTTTTTTTAATAGAAATTAATCCTTAAACTACGGGCGTCTACTAGTACTTAAATAAAGATGACATTCACGCTTCACGAAAGTCTTACCCTTCTTGGCGACAAGAGACAAAATACATACATACAAACACACACTTCACGCCTGTGTCCTAACATACCCCTTTCGCTTCATCTATATTCATACATGATCTCCCATTTCGAGTAGGGAATTTTAACATCGCCTTCCGCCAAAACATTACCATTTTGGACAATGTATGTCCATCCAAGATAATCTCTACTCACACTGCACCTTACATCACCAACGTAAATTTCTTTAGTTAACGACTTTCGTCCATTTTCTATATACCTACCTCCGCCGAAACCAATCGAAACATAAAAAATACGGAGTAAGTGTTTGCAAAGTGTGAAACTGCGCAGTCATGCACATTTATCAATCTACATAATAAGAATAATATACGATACTTTTATAATTTTTGTAAAAAATGCCTTAATAATTAAAATTACTACTCAAAGACACTGTTTCACGCGGACTGTTTCGAGTTCATAGCTAATATGCATATAAAAGAAAGTCGTGCTAGTTACACTAATTTTAACTCAAGAATGGCTGAACCAAATTAGTTTAAAATTGGTGGGGAGGTAGCTTAGAACAGGAGACGGACACAGGATACTTTTTATCCCGACCCTGTGAGACTTGTGGTGTTATAGTTTGTATGAAATACTGAGTACTAGCTCTAGTATAAAATAAACTTGTCTAGAGAAAGTGAAACATCAAATGTAGAATTTACGACTATGTAAAAGTTTATCTCTATGCAACAAAACTACTTATCGATATAAATAAGATACCCATGTAATAAATAGCTACCTACTATTGTTTATTGCCGTTATCAGTCAGTGTGGTATTTTGTTGTTAGTACGTAGTCATGTGAAAACAGAAAATACCTTTCAATGTTTAATCTTTTTATTGGACACATATATGTGGATAGGTACATATTAAAACCATACCTGTTTTGCACAATACGTACTCGTAATATAATGTAGGTAATTGCTTATTTTATATTTATTTATATTTGATTTGAACTGATTTTTAAGAGTACATAGAGAGAGGAAATTATTTCCCCATGTTAAATATAATACTATGTCATTGTTGTAGACATAAGATGGGTGAACGTTTCAACTTACCTACTGGGAAACTAGAGTAGACTTCATGTTGATTTATATTATCTCGGGACCATTTTCAATGCGGATGACAACAATTAGTTATAAAATAACATTATAGTCAAATTTACAGTGTAAACAGAAAGTTTGCCAAAGCTTGTGCTTACTATTGCTTACTAGGCTGTAGGTTCATTGAAGACTTCTGCTCTTGATTCGCCCAATTTGTCCACACTTCGAGTAAAACTCCGCAACTCCATTAAATATGTCCGCGGTTAAATTTGCTGTGAACTGCTGGACACAACTTTTTAGGACTAACCTGTGCGGCAACCGGCACATGGTTTGAATGGCTTTTAGAAAAGTGCTGGTGAAATATTTTCAACAATTTTTTATTCACATTTTGTTTTGCTAGACTCATTTTATATGTACATAACCTATTTGGACTGAGGAGCAAACCGATTCTGCATTCGTGGCCAGCATCAGTGGTTTCACCAAATCTGTTCAGTTTTTCTTTGGGTTTTGGGTCCATATCTTTTTAGTTGTTGTTGTTGTTTGCAGGGTTTCTTAATATGTGAAGAATTTAGGAGAGTGCAGGCCCATAGCAAACTAATCACTGTGATAGAGCTGCTATCCTTGTTTTCAAGCCGCCAAGTTAGATTTTTAGGGGGTACTTAGTAGCCACCCGAGGGCAACTAGTGGTTTTTAGTAGCCTGTTAGTCTGCGGGAACTTTTTTTTTAATACTTAGATAGAACCTCGTTCTAGAAGAGCTTGACCTTATCTGCCGCCTGGGGACGCGTTTCCTTGTGGCGAAGTTCTCCCGAAATAAGAGATTATTATCCCCAAAATTTCCAAAATCAATTTAAATCTCCGAGCATTGTGTGAAGAAAAACATCGTGAGTTTTAAACGACAGTTTTAAAGGATTATTTTGATTCGACTGAAACGGATCCATACCCAATGGTTGTATTACAAGAGATGCTGTTAAGTAGGTAGGTGCCATTGCAAAAGGCTGATTACACCGCCGCCGTCGTGTTGACACCGACAAATGCCCCTTTACATATTCCCGCCAAGATCCCCAAGATTGAGCCATGAAATTGAAAACGATCCCTTTGAAGAAATTTATTCAAAGCACGAACTGCTCTCCCACTTCGCCCGGAGATTTGCTCGTTTATTTTTATGAAATTATTCCAGAACACTCCATTCTAGATATATTGGTGGTGTTATGGTAATTCTCAGAAAGGTTGTGTTAGTCAGATGACAATTAAACAAACGCGCGTCTTCGTTTGAGATTTTTTGTGTCTCTCTCTAAGATAAGCGCTGAATGGTTACCATTTTTACCCTGTAAATATCTAAATATAAGTATCTATATCTATACTTATAATAAAACTGTTCAGGATCGAAAACTGTACATTGATTGTTTTTACTAAAAAACAGGTGGAGTAGGTATATCAATTTGCCGTTACTGAATTTAATATTTTTTTTGGAAAAAATGCCTGTCTATGGTCTGTCTGTCTGTTTGTCCGCGAATCATGACACGTCGTCTTGACATGCAATCGGAAGGTTGCGGGTTCGAGTCCGCCTACTGGACGTGTACCAATGGGACTCTTTCACAGAGTCCACGTACGCAAACCCAGAGCTCGTACTGTGAAGGACAACATCGTGATGAAACCCGCACACCACAAGGTGTGTGAACCCTATAACGGCGTTGGGCTCACCGCCTGTCACGTTGGGTTAAATACGTTTGTGGACATTTGCTTAGCAAGTACCTCTCCCTGCAAGGAGAGAACACCTTTGGGATTAAGAGGCGTGAAGTGTATTTATTTATTTCTGTTTTAGGGATGCTATTTTATATTTAATAAGTTCCAGAACTATAATTGAATGTCTGAAATCTAATTGCCGTATTACTAAATTGGATTGGTATTCTACTTTTGGCCATTTTTTCCAAACACTTTTATGAGGAAGAAAAATGTAATGTCTGCGTAGAGCAACACAATAACGAGCTGTGGGAATACAGTATTGTTCCGCGCCTGTCCGCGCCGCTCTATGTAAATTATTATGACAAGTAATTTCTTTTCTCCTATTTATTTCTTCTCCTACAAGTTCTTTTGATGAAAACCATTCGGATTTGCGTATTGCCTCATAAAAAAAACACCTCTAGAAATTATAATAGTTATACTATGACTAACACACGGACGCTGTCGTGTACTTTTCAGGTTTGTATCAGACTTAATTAATAACTTATATATTAACTACTAACATTTTTTATTATCGGTATTTGACATCTTTCGTTAAATTATTTATTCCTATTCAGTTATGGGGAATCAGCCACAGTGCGTATACACACAACTTGTAGATATTACTTTTGTCACAATACATTTAAATTGTGTTATTTTACAGACACAAGTAAAAGTCTACAATATTTGTTCCCAGTTTAAACTGCACCAGTGAAGTTCGTTCGTCGAAATACGCCAATCTTGCGTGCCTTTGACATCGGAGTTCCTCTATTGTGAATTGTTTCAGCGGAACATCCTGCCATTGAAGCGGTAATAGCGTTTGCTCAAGAAATTCTAACGTAGAACAGAACTATTGCGAATCGTGAACACGCCGATATTTCGTTTGCGTCAAGGTTGGAGGCCTGATTCCACTGTATTTGCAATAAACTGATATCATTTTAATGTCATTGAATTAGTTAACCTAATAATAGGCAAGTGCAGCACATCGCATTGCTTAACACCAGGCGGAGGCGGTCAAGCGCTTGCTCATTTCCAAAAATAATGAAATCTACAATTATTTGCTAAATTAATAGGTAATTAAATAATTACAGGCTACACAGGTTTGCTAGGATCGTGACTAGTGGAGATTCACGTTCTGTACTCCTCTGGCCAACGAGTGTGATATACAGTGTGTGGTCTACAACCGGGGTAAATATTAAAATCGAAGGCTCTATAGTTAACCAGTAATTGAATCATAAAGGTCCTACTTAGTTAAAATTAAAACTTTTATTTTTTTCCCGACAAACTAAATCGTATTCATAAAGTTAGAACAGCTCTAGTGCACTGTTAGTAAAGGTCTCATACCTAGTCAAACCAGTCTAAGTTGATATACATCAACTAGTTAATCAATGTTTTAACTTTTTATGAATACCACGGTTAGTAGGTTTAAAAGCTAACAGCTTAATAAATTATAAAATAAATATTTTACAACAACACACACATTGCCTTCATCCCATGTTAAGTAGCTAAAGCACTTGTGTTATGGAAATCAGACAACGAAATATACTTAATTAAATACTTTTTTTTGTTTTAAATACATACTTATATAAATATAAATAAAACACCCAGACACATCCAACAAGTACTTAAAAGCTCATCACCTAAATAACTGCCAGGGAATCGAACCCACGGCCCTATGGAGAAGAGACATGCTGACCACTTCACCAACGGGCCCGTCTACCTTTGTTGCCTTTGTCGTCTAGCTTGTTGCTCTCACTTTGGTCATCGTTTTCGACGGACATTTCAAATGTCAACGAGACGTCTACCAAGTACGTGCCCCGTACCAAGACCGTGCGATGTTATCGCGATGGCAGAATATATGTATAACCTGTGATATTTTACTTTGTGTGCAATGTGTCTTAACAAATGTAAACTTAGTAACATGAATAATCTGTAATAGTAATCTGTAATCTCCGTTTATAATGTTTTCTTCGGCTGTGGTCACACGCTGTATATGTTTGTAATCTATATAATATCTATCTATTTATACAAAAATGAAGTGATTGATGTTCGAGAGTAAGCTCTAACTCTTCGTTGAGTAGTCTCGCTAAAACACGAGAAAGACTGGACCGATTTGGCTAATTTTGATCTTGAATCACACGTGGAAGTCCAGGAAAGATTTAAAAGGTGTATTTCTTCCAGTACACGGGGTACAAAAGCGACTTTCTATGGCAAAACAAATGTATCCCGAGACAGCTAGTTATAGTATAAAAAATAAGACAGTTTAACAACGGTTTTATATTTATATATATTTACGTTTGTCTGTATGGCATTGCATATGTGGTGTGTATGGCAGTTATGTCGGTATGGCATTTTTATTCATAATAAAAACAGTATTCCGATCTAATTGTGTTTTAGGTTTCAGTTCATATCACGGTACATAGTGATCTATAGCAACGAAACTCGAATTTTTTTTTGTGTAAACCAAAAGGAATGAATATAATAAATCCGAAATCTAACCTGACGAAAATTAAATTAGAAAATAGAATAAGACACCGGAAGAGCGTGCGAGGGCCATTATAACCCCCTTTATAGTATTGACGATTGCACACTTCTGCTCTTTCGGGTAACATTTGAATACCTATTTACCCACATACGGACAATAGCACAATACAATACACCTTTTGTTGTTCTCGTAAAGGTTATCCTACTTACTATATATAGGTACAATGGCCTGTGGATGTTTTCTTTGAACACTTTTGCCTCTAGACGTGTGATAGGTAAAGATTACAACAAATATTCTGTTTATTTTCTTGGTATTTCAATACAAGCTCTTACTCAGGTTCTGCAGTCTCTCAAGATGCAGTTTTTGTCAGTTACTGTTACTTGTTCAGTTACTGTTGCGATTCATTATCATATTAAAATTCTAAATTCAAACCAAACACAAGAAGTCTTGCATGCCGCGTACCTTTCTTTCGTCTCTTTGTCACCAAATTTATGGAATTCGATGTACTTCTGGATCCAAACTGTCACTCTTACTACCAATTTGACAGTTTGGATCCAAAAATACCCACGTAGTAGGAGACAGAAAATATTTTCTCTTACTCATTCTCTCCTGCATGTCGTCCATATTGTCTCGTTTTATTCTAAACGTCAGTTTTTCATTGCAAGTCTAGTTTTTAGTCTTTGCCAAATCCATCATTATACTCATATTGATGTTTTACATGAGAAATAACATTTGCATTCTTTCAAATTTGTACATCTATTGTTCTGCCCAGTAGGGATTCTAAATAAGCAGTACTTTTTTTGCATTATGTGCTTAGACAGTGTTGAATCCTCAGTACAATTACGAAAAAAAAATGCCATCAAACGACACGAAAAAGTTTGATGTCCAATATTATGTTTCTTTTGATGTAATACGCCGTTTAGGGTATCGCCTGTGCGGTTGAGATCGATGTGGGGTCCTGATGAGGTCGTGTTCACCTTGCCTCGGATGAGGTGGGACTACTACCCTTCTGATTACACAATGTTCCTTTGCCGGCTTTCATTCCCCGCGCGAGACGCGGCCGGAAATCTTTTGTGATTCGACTTCGCTACCGCCCGGCATACTAATACGACCCTGCCTGTGTGTGGATGGCTTTGACAATACCCATTGTTGTAAGACAAGCGGCCGACTGATGACTTTGTTGTGGAGGACTAAGAAAAGGAGAATATTATTAACTAGACGAAAACCCGACTACCCTCGGCAGATGTCGTCCGGTGCCAGTGACGTTTCGCTAAAAGGGGCAATACATAACAATATGTATATTACATGTAAGTATATACAACGTTAAATCAAAAACGTTGGCGAAACTCGAGATTCGCGATGAACCTCTACGCCAAAATCGAAAAATACATTTCACCTCTCAATACAAACTTACAGATCAGCTGATTGCTACTTTATGTGAAGAGGTAATTTTTTTTTTGTTTTTGACATACGTTTCCTTAAGGGAAGTTTGTTTGGTATCATGGACTGAGTGACTACCTAGAATTTCGCTAACGTTTTTAATTTGACCTTCTGTATTACAGCAAGTGCCTCTGCCTACCCCGCTTTGGGATTAAAAGCCGTGAAGTGCATTTATTTATTTTATTTTATATTACGTTTTCCACAACAAATATTCATTTTATTATTCAGATATCCACATGCTTTGTCAGTCAGTATGACGGTTGCATTACGCGTATACCAATGGGTCTCTTTTTCAGTGCCTATGTATACTACGCAACGCTCTTACGGTAAAGTTGGGTTGTCCATTAATCACGTGATCTTTTTTTAGCATTTTTTAACGCCCCCTCCCCCATTGGTGATACGTAGTGAGGTTTAAGACTACCCCCCTCCCCCTTCTCAACATCACGTGTATTTTTAGTACC
This sequence comes from Conopomorpha cramerella, assembly GCA_012932125.1. Classification (NCBI taxonomy): domain Eukaryota; kingdom Metazoa; phylum Arthropoda; class Insecta; order Lepidoptera; family Gracillariidae; genus Conopomorpha; species Conopomorpha cramerella. The sequence continues at coordinate 13,278 of SJJU01070706.1, read as the reverse complement.
CACAAAGAATCTTAAAATTTTCTGAATATTATCTTAATTTGAATACAGGTATAAACTATAATATTATTTTATTCTGTCTGTCTGAATGTCTACACTAGGTTGCAAGTTTTTTTTATTGCCATAACAATAATAACATACAACATACTCATACATAATCTGTGACCAATGTGTGTACTGTATTTATATATTGTATGTATAACTTTGGGCTCACCCCCTGTCACGTTGGGTTAAATACGCTTGGTGAACCGTGGGTATTTGCTTTAGCAAGTGCCTTTGCCTACCCCTCTTTGGGATTAAAGGCGTGAAGTGTATTTATTTATTATTATGTATAACTTTATGGAAAATAAACGCATTCATTCATATTGTCCTCGGACCACGGATCAGCAAGACATTCTTCAACACTAACAACTGGATAAGCATCTTGCAGGTCAGTTGTTGGCACTGTCGCGCGTTTGACGAAAAAATAAATACACGAGATATCTTACTACACCCCTCTGTGTTGTGTTATTTTCGTGATTTTTATCAAACCCCTTTCAAGCCTCACGTGATTAATGGACAACCCCATGCCAAATGGTGTCTGAACCCTATAACGGCAATAGGCTCAAGTTACGTTGGGTTAAACACTGTGCAGTGCTCTGCGTACCCCGTTTTGGGATTAAAAGGCCTAGCGTATTAATCTATACTAATATTATATAGCTGAAGAGTTTGTTTGTTTGATCGCGCTAATCTCAGGAACTACTAGTTCGAATTGAAAAAATATTTTTGTGTTGAATAGACCATTTATCGAGGAAGGCGAAAACGGTTCAAGATAGCAAAGATATATTATGTATCAAAGAATTATTCCTCTTGAAAGGATCTAAAAAAATGTCCGCGGCATATGTCTATCTTTTAAGATTAACTTACTAGAACTGTTTTTATGGTAATCAAATTTGGTCGAAATTAATGCATTATTTGTTATGTATCATATTCATATAATATATCAAAATGAATTGATGTTCGTTAATCTCGCTAAAACTCGAGAACGTCTAATTAAAGTCTTGAAATACACGTGGAAGTCCAGGGAAGGTTTAAAAGTTGTATTTCCAATATACGGGGTGAAAAGGCTTCCTATGGCAAAACAAATGTTTGCAAGGGACAGCTTGTGTATACTAATATTATAAACCTATTATCTCTATTATATGAAAATGAATTGATGTTCGTTAGTCCCGCTACTACTCGAGAACGGCTGGACCGATTTGGCTAATTAAAGTCTTGAATTACACGTGGAAGTCCAGAGAAGGTTTAAAAGTTGTATTTCTTCCAATACACGAGGTGCAATGGCAAAACAAATATTTGCAGGGGACAGCTTGTCTAATATATAAAATTTCCATGTCACAATGTTAGTTACCGTACTTCTCCGAAACGGCTTTACCGATTTTTACCAAATTTTATATGTAGGTCTGAGAATCGATTCTATTTTTTATGCATCTACCAGTTGCATTTGTCCCAATACACGGGGTACAAAGGAAGCTTATTATGGCAAAACAAATGTTTGCCGAGACAGCTAGTTTCTTATACATATAAGTGACAGTTCTAAGCTAGATCTTGTCATAACAAAGTAGATTTTAAATTTAACGTGGTTACGAATCTCATCGCACGCGTGTACGCGCATAATTTCTGAACGATTAAATGGTGTTAATCTTCGTTATATATGTATGGAAAAAAACATATATACAGGGTGTAACCAAATGCTGCAGTGGGAATTGAAGGGCCTGTAGACAAAGCATTAATTAACGGAACAACATAGAGGAAGTATACTAACCTCAGAACGACGATTACTAGCGACATACACTTAGGATTTTTGTATTAAGCAAGTAATTGATATTATTCAACGATTATTCATGTCAGCATCACACACGTATCACAATAAATTAAAACATAAATCATAACACGATATTTGGGCATGGGTGGGTGAAATTTAACCTAATTGACAAATAAGCACAGATCATAGAATTAGTATGTACTACGTAATATTTATGCACATACCCCTGGCATAGATTCATTCATTCATTCATAAAAACATTCCACGCGTTGTCCCGAGTTTAATTAAAAGTAGCAGAGAAAGGTAAAGATCAGAGATATCAGTGTGAAGTAGGGTATCAACATGTATGGGCCCGTTGGTGTAGTGGTATGCATGTCTGCCTCTGCTCCGCAGGGTCGTGGGTTCGATTCCCACCGCCTGACAGGTGCTTAGGTGATGAACTTTTAAGCACTTGTTGGATGTGTCTGGGTGTTTTATTTATATAAGTATATATTTAAATGAAAAAAAAACTGTATATAAGTAAATACAGTCGTGGTCAACTAATTAGGGACACTATATGACTAAAGCATAAGATCTTTCTTCGTTGTTTCTTTGCGAGGGTTTGAAGTTTATACTATAAACATAAGAACTGGGTAGTTTCCTTACTATTTAGAGATCATAAAAGAAAATAGCCACTACTTCCTATTATTTGTTTATTTAATAAATAAAGCGTTGCTACTTTTACTTATTTGGTTTGTTAACGGACAGCTAATTAGGGACAGGTAGATCTTTGACAGTAAATATAAAACTAACTCGAAATTATTTACGTATTTATTAATAATTATTACATAAAAAGTGCTACCTAACAGAATTGGAGCACAATAATACAAAACAAAAAAAACGTTTTAATAACCAGTGTGGTTGCCTTTATTGGTTATGACCATTTGGCATCGGCGCGGCATCGATGCAATCAAATTTATTGCAAGTTTCTACAGAAATATTATTCGAAATACTTTGAAATGAGTCAAACAGCTGATGTTTTGAGCCAGTGCGTTGAGTTGCACATTTTTTTTCGCTTCGTGCCATAAGTGCTTTATCGGGTTGGGGTCTGGGCTGTTCGCAGGCCAATCTAGTACTGTTACTAACTCTTGTCTGAGGAACGATCGTACAGAGTGTGCTGTATGTTTGGGGTCGTTATCGTGTTGAAACGTCCACGAGACCGGTAAAACTTCTTCAGTGTATGGAACCATCGTTTCTTGTAATATTTCTTTGTATTGAAATTGATCAAGTTTGTCTTCAATTCTTCTTATGGGTCCTACGCCACGCCCGGAAAAACAGCCCCAGATTTGAATATTGCCGCCTCCATGTTTCACCTGCTTCTTCGTATATTTAGGATTCATTTCTGATTTTACAGGCCGTCGCACGTATTGTCTACCACCTGATGAAATCAGATTTATTTTGGTCTCGTCAGAAAACAGCACTTTTCTCCACTGAACAACAGTCCAATGTCCATACTTTCTTGCAAACGCCAATCTTGCTTGTTTGTGTTCCTTCTTCAGTAATGGAACTTTACGCGCAACTCTCCCGAATAGCTTTGCCTCCACCAAGCGCCTTCTAACGGTCCTCTCTGACACTCCAGCATCCTGTTCGGGTCCAAAAACTTCACTTTTGATCAGAACGGAACCTTTAAAGGGTCTCGCTTCGCGAGAGTAACCATTCTGCGATCATCTTGTGGGGTTGTTTTTCTTGGTCTCTTCCTTCTGGGCATACTTTCAGTGGTTTTATGGATTTTGAAATGTGCAACTGCATTGGAGATCATGTTTTTGGAACATTTTAGATGATCGGCTATTTTCCTGTATGACCATCCACGCTGGTAAAAATTAATTATAACTTTTCGCATAGTTGCGTCACAGCTCTTCTTTCGACCCATATTTTTTACTATTTACTGCTTTCAAAAGTCGCACGGTAAGAGTGATTCTTTTCAAATTGGCGCCAAAATTGCAAAAGCAAAGAAAAAAGTGTATTTATTTTTTAATTTTTCGAAATTGGAATAAAAAAAAGAATAGTCCCTAATTAGGTGGCCAGATCGTTTTAAGCTAAATTATTGATGTATATAATTAGATTTTTTTTTAATAAGGTAAATTAGATTTTTTTTATTCTATTGTAAATCAATAATGAAAAATAATTGATATTTAACATGTTTATAAAATAATAGACACCAAAATCTGATAAAGCTCAGAATAAAATGACATGAGTCTGTATTGCCTTAGTGTTCCATGCGTCCCTAATTAGTTGACCACGACCTGATTTCCATAACACAAGTGCTTTAGCTACTTAATATGGAATGAAGCCAATGTGTGTGTTGTTGTAAAAATATTTATTTATTATTTACTATTATTATTATATTTTGTTGTTACTTGATCTAAAGGGCCTTTTAGACGGATATATTCTCGACTCGAACGGGCGAAACTCGAAAGGTGAGAGAAATCTCGCAACTCCTAAACAATACGTACGAAAGGTGACAAAATGTTCGCCTATTCGAGAAACTGGAACCGTGAAACTTTGAAAGGCGAGTTTCTCACTTTGAGATTTATATAGTCTATCATCTACCAAATTCAGTGAGAAGAGTTTTATGTTGATTTTATTTCATTTGGATTCACAAACAATAAGACAATTGAATAAAACTTACGACAATTGAGAAAAACAATAACATAAAATATAACAATTGGAGTACATGTATTGTCAACACCATGAACCGCAAATTTCAAGATTAATGAAAAATATGATATATTGTAAACAAACAATGCGAGACTAGAATGGAAAACTCGCTTTTCTAAACTCGTATACGATTTTCGCATGCGAGTTTAGCCCGGAGACCTCGCCATTCGAGGCTCTCCTTCAGATCGTACGAGAAACTCTTCTAATTTAAATGTCCTCTTACTTCTGTCTTTATGACAGCGACAATTTTGACAACTCAAATATGTAGGAAGTAAATAATAACCATAATTACGAAAAATAGGAAATTGCAATGAAAAAATGAATGAAACAAGCTTGATAATGTGGAAAAACTCGTGGAAGACTTACATGTTTCAGAGAGCAGCTACGCGTGCTTTATTAGTTCGTGGCTTTCAGTAGAAAATCATTGTTTGTGTTATGGATTGTGATCTGATTTCTTCTACTACGATCTTGAAACCGAACCTTTGTTTACAAAAAACACGGCTTAGACATGTAATCGTCGATAAATATAGTTATATTTTTTTTAATTAACGACGGGGAGCTTCTATTCAGTTTCATTAAGTACCCTACAATAAATAGTTATTAATTCCCATTGCACCATTCTGATACACCCGGTATTTATAACAAACCCGACAAGGCTTATGTGGACAAAAATAAAAAAGTTTAGAAAAACATTATTTCCCACAAGTCATATCGCGGGGCGTAAAGTAGACGATACGTTATTTTTAAGCTTTAGCGGTTTCAGCCCAATTGATGTACAAGTATAATAATATTAATACATAATTAGTATAAAACAAAATGGCTTACTGCAGTCTATCCGGGTTGCATGCTTAGATCTTTAAAACTATACATTTTTTTAATGGATAAAGTGATTCTTGAGGAAGGTTTATATGTAAGATACATTCATATATTAGCAAACACTGTTAATAACGTACCTATATTGGTAAAACAATGTTTGCCGGGCAGCCAGCCAGGGCCTAATAATAAATAAGGAATAATTGTTTTTACGGTGTTTTTTTATTATTGAATATATTATGGTCAATTCTAAGCTCCTTAGAACAACGTGTAATCTCAGACGTGTTTATCAATATACAGCACAATGCACTTGTAGTAAGATGTGCCGGGAGGACCGCGTCCTCTTACCATGGTCTCTCACGCTACAATAACTTATTTACTTCGTACATATTCTCGTCGTCCTAAGAAGATAAAGAAAGTGACTAATCCATATATTTAACGCAGTGTGAAATGATTAAAATCAATAAAAAAAACTTTTTATGTTAAACGGTTTTAACGGAATAGAAAAGGTACAAGATAATGTACTAAACATGACTCCACTGGTTGTATATAAAATATAATGATAAAGGAGGAACAGTTTTTGTTCTTACGACTAAAAAAATAATGTGCTAAAAACTAAAAAATAAAATTTGGGGTTTGTAGTTATTGGCTATTGATAAGACATAAAAATAAAACCGTGGCTGTCCGTAAAGTTAGTATACGGACGGTAGATTGACGTATCAACGCATTACAATGCATAATTACAATGTTGTGCAGCAATTTTTGTCTTTAAGAAGACATAAGAATAAGGATGATACGAGTTCAAAAAGGATACATTGTAATGGCATCCCAAGGTGGCAGTGAATTATAGATCAGAGTAAAGGTATTACGAATAGTTTGTGGTCAGACGACCGTTTGAAATGTTGCGTGCGTAGGATGTTATTGTTAATATATTTCATAGGTATGCTGTTTGGTTATTAATTATTTATTACATCCAACGGCATTTGAACACCATTTGACCGATTCTGTTTTGTTATTATTCACTGTGTATTACAGAAATTCACCAACTAAAATGTTCTAAACCAAAGTTGATAGTACGGACTGGGATAAATTAAATTTGTGCCGGCCGTCGCCTCCGTGATACAGTGCTGGGTGGACACACACTTGACTTGCTCCGTGTAAGCTGCCAGATAGCAGTCTTAATGCTGTAGACCTAACGTAATTTACACATTCGCACAGATATGGTATTGTATACATATGTTCGTTGGCAGTTGACAGTGAGCTTTCTGCTTGAATATTTTTAATAAGTCCATTATGAACACTATATATTTTCTACAAATGCTAGTTTAGTGTGTGTTTTTGTATGTGTGCGTGTGTTTTTCTTGATAAGAAAAGTATCCAATGTTCCGAGAAATTCTCCATTCGTACTGAATCGATTTACCCCTTAAGCAGACATTAGACGATACGTTTTGATCTCAGTTTTACCACAGTCATGATTGTGATTGACGGATTTCCTATCGTCTAATATAGTGAATGATGTTTGAATTAGTATTAGTAGTCATTCCATAAATCATGACTGATGGAATTGAATGACGCTTGCATGAGCGTCTAATGTATGCCATACACTAAGTAGAGATTTCGTCTTATAATGGTTGGGAAATTATGGTATATACAAACACATGCCGTCTGAATATTCTCTGATTGGAATGTACAAACCTGTAACAACTGCATAATACAGTCTAAAATGCCTTAGCACTGTTTACCTTTCTTTGTCATAGTTAAGGCATAAAAATAAACGTTCACATTCAGCGAACAGGGAAAATGACACGAAATAATATTTGGGATTTCCGTTTTTATTTGAACAGACCCTTGGTGAATGGAGACAAGAGATTTGGTCGGGTGTCCCGGGATGGACTATCAAACGTTTATATTGCGCTTCTTAAATGGACGCTCGGCTTGTCAAGTGCCATGATTTGATATTCTGTAGGCTGATTTGGAAAGGGTATATTGCCGACATCCCTAAAACTCTTCAAAAAGATAAGCTTTTCTTCAAGCCGTTGCCTCCAAGCGTTTGAAGAGCTTATTTACCAAAAGAGTTTGAAATCAGCTTTAGTAATAGATACTAATTTCATCTGCTGTTAGCTCTTGCTCGTAATGGATTCGGTTATCGGGTGTGGCTAGTAAGATCATCAATGCACCAAAGTTAGGTTGTGATCATAGCGGGTGCGTCACATAAAAGGTAATTGCTTGATATAAGCAATTAAGCAATACTGATATAGTATGGCAAGGCATTAGGAAGTGAAGTTTCAGTATCACTTCAGCGGCTTAAGTCTAAGGCGGACAAAAATGTCAAGCGATTGAAAAATGAAATGAAAGTAAAATATTCTAAAAATAAATAACACTTTACGCTCTACACCGTATCCACGCCTATTTTTTCCATTTCCGTAAGTAAATATAAGTTTAATGCTACCAGCTAAAGTTTCGGTTACACTACGTGAAACAGGTGTACGTTACGTAGTGAAATTGATTTTGAAATTACGCTTCAAACACATAAATATTTAACTAATACATGCATAAACGTTCATATTGTCCACTGCGTTGAACAAAACAAAATTGACAGAAAGGTGAACAGAAACAAAAAGTTTGGAGGCGTGATGCCTAGGTAACTTTGGGCTTGATCATTGGGGCCCAGATTGTTAAATGGTTTAAAACATTAATGACTCAGAGTTTGTCTTTCGCGTCGTATATTGGAAGAAATAAACTGATAACGCTATTGTATTATGTTTGTATTTACAAAAATATATATTTCAGTCGAATTGAGAAACCTCATTCTTTTTCAATTCGGTTAGATAAATAGATAGAACACGCATTAAGCCCAATCCAGCACGGATTCCTCTAGGTTTTAACTCTACATTTCGCTTCGATATGACCTTACAAAAATCACACAGGGTTTGTATCAGTACTGCAGTATATCGATGGTCCCTATTAAGAAAGTCGGATCTGAAAAACGGAACACATTCAGGAGAGAAGATAGAAGTTAGTTTTGGATATTAAAACTAAACTACTTGTGGTACATACTTCAAATTTACAACAGCTTATAATCTTTTGTATCTTTACGTGATGTAATATACGTAATAAGTTCATTGATCTTAACATCGCCAATCTAACGGTGTAGAAAAGTACATATTCCTAAAATTGCACTTCCGACATTTTTAAATCCCTCTTCCTCCGGATCGCGCGCCGTTGACGGACGTGTACATTGTGGACAAAATAAAATCAATTTAAAAAAAATAAGTTAGAACACATAAAGTGTGAACCTCGAAGAATTTTAATATGTCACTAAATATACTTGCACCGTCGGACAGAGCTGATTCAGAACCGAACCTCTCGTTGCCTTCTCATGATGACGATATTCCATCGTCGATCAATGTCTCAATAAGAAACAAACGAAAACGACTTGAGAAAACTACTAGCGAGGATCTAAATGAGTTCAAAGAAGAAATGAAAGAGCTGTTCAAAGCTTGTACTTCTCAAACAAGCTCAAATCACGAAACTCACGCCAATACTACAAGGTATTCAAGTCAGCAACTCAAACATAGAAGCCTCAATAGCTTTCTTGACTCAACAAAATGAGGACCTGAAGAAAAAAGTAGAATTACTAGAAAAGGAAGTGAAAAGCAAAGACGAACACATGTTGATTCTTGAAGAGAAAATTGAAGAGATTTCGAGATGTAATCGAAACAAGATGATAGAAATTAGAAATATACCAATGGACTCAAAGGAAAATAATGAAGGCTTATTGAAGATGGTCGAAAATCTTTCTAATGACCTCAAACTCGAAATAAATAGGTCTAATATTAACGACATTTACAAAACTAAATCAAATAATGAAAAAAAGACCCTTATAGTAGAGTTCAATTCGTCCCTAATAAGAGAAAATATACTTAAATCAGCCAAGGAATATAACTACAAAAACAAGACAAACAAGCTAAGTGCCAAGAACTTAGGGATAAAGAAAAATCCAGATGAACCAATATATGTTACGGAAAATTTGACTCAGAAGGCTTCAAGACTATACTTCCTGGCCAGAGATGTGAAGCGCGTCAAGAACTACAAATATTGCTGGACCTCGTTTGGTAAAGTTTACCTAAGAAAAGATGACACTTCGCCCATCATCATGATTAAATCTGAGAACCAGGTACACAAACTTAAGACGGAATGACTAGCTTCTCATGATATTATAAACATCGCTGCATTACTGACAAGCCCCATTATATCAATCGTTTCCGTGTTCCTAATTTACTGGATTTATCTAATCTTAGTCTTATTAATACATATTGTTTATTTACATGCACCCACAAATAGTACCTACCGAACTAAACTTAATTCTACTGCCTTATTTACATTTATACCTACCTTATTTGTTTACGAAAACTTAAAATATTTTTCTACTAATATTTGCCCTATACTTATACAATTTATAAATGAACTCGTACCCAGTACAACATACAAGTACACCTTGTTACTTCTAAATTCCAAGAATGGATAATACATCTAATATCTTACAAGAATTAGATGACCTTACTAACAATGTCACAGCGGTACAATGTTCCATTGATAGTTTTAATAATTTCACGCCTAAAAATACGCCCTTACTCTCAATGATTGCACAAAATATAAGAAGCATTCATAAAACTACCAATATAGATGATTTGGATGTAAATATTAGCACTTTAGTTAATGATATTGATATCATCATTTTAACTGAGTGTCGCATTAATTTGGAAAAGCCTATACCACAAAGACTAAACTACTTTACCTACAATACTACAAGGAAAGCAAACCAAAATGACGGTGTGGTCACTTTTGTTAAAACAACTTTAAAACATAGTGTTCGAGAAATTTCTCTCAATGGGGCATCTTGTCTTGAAATTACTGTGTACATATCATCAATACGATATACTCTTATCTGTATCTACCGGTCGCCTTCAGCAACTACACGTAATGTTTTCATAGATTCTCTAAACTCTTATTTGGAAATGTCTCGATTTGAAAAAAACATTATACTAATTGGAGATATAAACATTAATATTATCGAAGATAATAAAGAACCAATTGTAGAAACATATTTAGATATGTTGGCTGAGCGTAATTTACATCCCGGTCACAGATTTGATACAAGAATAAATAGTTGCTTAGACCACGTTGTAACAAATCTGGATGATACCAAATTGAAATCACTAATAGGTGTTTTGGAAACCACTACCACTGACCATAAAATGTTAGTTATGTATGTATTCCAAATAATAAAATCCTATGTTCCACCTAAAACAAGATTGGTTACAAATTATGAAAATGCTTTACATACACTACGAAAAAATTACAATCCAGAAATGCTTAACATAGAAGACCCTAATAAACTAACAAACGAATTGATTAAACTAGTGCAAGGAGCTTTGAACGATAATACTAAAATATTAAAAATACCAAGTAACAAAAAAATAATTAAGCCATGGATAACGCCTGGGATCCTAAGATGTATAAAACATCGTAATAAACTACAAAAACAACTAAGAAATGATGTGTCAAACGACATATTAAAAATAACTTACAAGCGATACAGGAACTTTTGCAATAATTTGATAAAGAAGTTAAAAAATAAATATGAAGCAGATATGCTTGATAAATCTAAATCTAACAACAAGTCGCTGTGGAATTGTATAAAATCAATTTTTAATCAAAATAATCAAAACCAGCACAATATTGAACTTATAAATTCAAAAACTTCCCCAAATCAATCCGCAGACCACATAAATAAATACTTCATTAACGTTGGAAAAACCCTCGCAGACAAAATTACAGTAAATCCAGAGACCTTTCAAAATTATATAAATTCACTTCCGTCTCAGATGAATTCAATCGGAATAATCGAACCAGATTTATCAGAAATAGCAACTGTTATAAATAAACTTAAGTCTGATTCAGCCTCAGGCTTTGATGATATTCCGACTAGTTTCATTAAGTTAGCAAAATTAGAACTAACACCCATAATAACCAAACTTTGCATATTATGTTTCCACCATGGGGTATTTCCTCAAGAACTCAAACGATCCATCATTCATCCAATTCACAAGGGTGGGCTCAAAGGCGATGTCACGAACTATCGCCCTATTTCTGTACTTTCAGCAATATCCAAGATACTTGAAAAGACAGTAAATACTAGATTGTTCAGGTACCTAAACTCATATAATTTACTATCTAAATCACAATATGGGTTTCGTGAGGGAATAAGCACAGAGGATGCGGTTAGAGATCTTACATCAAGTATTACCAAATTCATAGATGATAAGAAAAAAGCAGTCTGCATATTTTTAGATCTAAAAAAAGCTTTTGACACCGTCTCTGTCCCCATCCTTCTGCGTAAACTTGAAAAATTCGGTATTCGCGGGAGTTTTTTAAACTTGTTAAATGATTACTTACTTAATAGGTCCCAGCGTGTGAAATTAAACAAGGAAATTTACAGTCAGGATGACTACACCACAACTTTCGGTATACCGCAGGGAAGCGTCCTTGGCCCTACCCTGTTTTTAATTTATATCAATGACCTCACTAATATCGCATTATCGAAGGGTCAGGTATTCTCATATGCCGATGATACAGCCTTACTTTTCCATGCCAATACTTGGGAAGAAGTCTCTGCAACGTCCGAAGTTGGACTAGCGGTAGTGCTACAATGGTTAAATATGAATTTGCTAACGCTCAATCTATCCAAAACAAACTATATACCCTTCTCAATAAAAAACTCTTCCCAACCAAACAATAAATTTGAAATTACCGCTCACACATGTAATGGACAATATCAAACAGGTTGTGATTGTCTAAAAATCGAAAGAGTAAATACCACAAAGTACCTTGGAGTTATCATTGACAAAAATCTATCATGGTACCCTCAGGTTACCCATGTCATTAAAAGAGCCAGGAAATTGATTTGGATTTTTAAGCGACTAAGAAATATAGCAGACGTAAATTTGATTAAACATATTTATACAACATTAGTGCAATCTATTCTGCTATATTGCATTTGTATTTGGGGAGGTACTTACAAAACAAGATTTTTAAGCATTGAGAGAGCACAAAGAAAAATAATAAAAATTATGCTTTACAAAAATCGTTTGTATAACACCACACAGTTATATCGTGATGCGGATATCTTGACTGTAAGACAACTGTATGTATTGCAATGTATCTTAACGTTACATAAAAACATCAAATTTAATAATAAAATTTCAAAAAAACGCAACCGTTGCACAGTTATCGAAAATGTGAGCTCAAACACCAAATTTGCGGCCAGACAATTTAATTCGCAATCTAGGCAGTTATATAATAAAGTCAATGGAAGCCTCGACATATATAATAAGAATTTAAAAGAATGTAAATTTTGTGTAACATCATGGCTAAAATGCTTAAATTATACAGATACCGAATCTTTGTTACAAAATGTTACATAGGGACTCTTACAGTAGGTGTACCTACCTACTATTAAAAGTAAAAAAATGTACCCATTAATAATTATTATTAATATTTTAACAACAACAAGTTTTTATCGTAACAGATTATTAATATAGGTATGTAGGCTTATTAAATGTCATTAATCAAACACTTTAATTAGGTAGTAAACTGGGTAGATCCTGTAAAGTAAATAGGTAAATGAACCTAACCACATAAATTATACTTTATCACCACAGGCAAAATATGCCTTACTTCATAATATTCAAAACTCGACACAAATATCTTAAAATGTAAAATTGTCCAAGTTCATAGTTATTGTGTACAAACTAGTAGATTCCGACGACGCTTTTGTGTGCCCGGCCGCCGACAGATAACCAGTTATGCGAGCGTTTGTATCATACATTGTTGACAAACGCGCAGCGCGAGACAGACCAAATTTCATTGGGCGCGTCTCTTACTCGTCGAGCGCAGATGTAGGT